>VUQS01045205.1:1230-16867 GCA_015108495.1 Heterochromis multidens
TAGTTTTCTTTGTTCTTTTTAAATGTACTTTAAGAAGTTTGTAGTTCAGTAAAAATCAGATAAGCGTAGCATGACAGATGTTTACTTTGATTACACAAACATTATGTAGGAGTAGGTAATGGATAATAGGTATTCATTTGTAAACTTGAGCTTATTATATAATATTATACTATAGTATATTACTAACTAACTAGGCAGCTCATTCTTTTTCTCTTGACAATACTTTCTTTAAAGATATAATGCATTTTGGGGTCAAATTGAAAGAAAGACAGATGTGAAACGTAAAAGTGAGATCAGAGGTCAAATGTGGTATAATATTTTAAAGGAAACTATAATGTGATATTTAGAATCCCCATATACCAGCATCATTTCCTAAATGTTGCCAATACAAATAAAGGCAGCAGAATTTTAAGCAAAGTTTTAAAAATAAAATACATTTTATGAAAGTTTGACCTCATTTAACCTTGAAGAAGCGGTCAGAGGTCCAAAGTAACGTGATATTTATAATCCCCATATTATTATTTATCATTCCCTATATGCCTATATGTTGTCAATACAAACAATGTCAGTAAAAATAGCTCTATATAGCATTAATAGCACTTTGAACTTCAGATCAATCTATTGACCTTGAAGGAGAGGTCAGAGGTCAAATGTAACATGATATTTTAAATCTTTATACAGTACTTTCTATATGTTGAAAATACACACCACACTTGTTTTTAAGTTATAAGGCTTTTTGTCAATAAATCATTAAGTTGACCTTGAAGACCTTGATGGATGTAAGCCAAATTTTAATGGATTGTTAACATGACCCCACTCTACACCCCTACAAAGTTTTATCAGAATTCATGCAAAACTTTTCGAGCTATTGTGTTTACAGACAGAACGACACGCACGCAAATTCTACCAAAAACATAAAATCCTTGGCGGAGGTAATTAGAAATGACAGAACTGTAATAACTGATCATTTCTGTGCTTTGGTTTCTTGACCACTAGATGGCGACAAAGGCAAAGTATTCAGCAATTTCCATGGCCCTTACTTATACATTTAAAATGACTTTTTTGTCAGTTGTTTTTTTCTTCCATTTTTTTTTTATCATAGTTCGGTATGCTTAATTCCATAAAAAGATGCAAATTGATGTTCTGATTGAAAGACTTTCCAGGACTTTTGAATCACCACAGTGAAACTGAATTATTTCCCAGGTGTAAAACCTCCACTAATTGGCCTCAAATTAGCTTCAGGTATTGCTTTCACCCAATTTCAAGGAAGCATAAACGCCACTGTTTTCTTCCTATACTTACATTTATTAAGGGGGGAGCTGTTGAGTTGCAGAACGCACAAAATGTTCAAACAAATTATAGTAAATGAGATTTGCAAGAGTTATGAAACATAACTGATGAAATCTTGCACACAATTTATACTTATTTGTTCATTTCTTGTTACTATTGCTCCTGTGTAAACGCAAGTAATGATGTTCTTATGTACGCATGAGTAATACACACTGTCACACACACACACACACTGCTGGTGGGCTGAGCTGCACCGCTCAGTATGTGGGTGGTCTCGCCAGGTGGAGGAGAGAGCAATTAATACCAGGCCTGCCCAAAGGGAAAAGAAGGAGAGAGGGAGAGAAAATAAGAGACAGAGAAGAGATAGACATCTGTCCACCAGATGTGCTGAGCATAGAGAAGTTAGTTTATGAAATAGAGAGAAGGGAATGAAAAGGATTTTGGTCGCGGAGCTCACTGACAACTGCGTCCGTTGTGACTGAAATAATCCTCTGATTCATGTTCAGTTGCTCTTTCTAAATTTTCTTTGTGTGTGTGTTTGGTCTTTCTTGTCTGTCATCTTATTATATTCATAACACAAAGACAGTCACACACTCACTAACACTTGCTCTCTTTCCATCTCTTCGGCTGTTCCTGCAGGAACTTCTGCAGGCTGCAATTAGAGCCTACACTATAAACCAGTGATGACCACCTGTCAAAACATGTCCAGTAAATGTGTTTTTGTTAGGAAGGTGTTGAGGGGAGGGAAAGAAACAGGTTGTACATACAGAGGAACAAAATACTGGTTCTAAGTATAAAGTAATTTCTTTACACCTTTTAATATCCAGAACCTGCAGAACACTATAAACACTCAGCAGCATACGTTTATATAGTAGATAACATACACTCTATGAACAAGTATTGGGCCACACCTGTTAATATTTGTTTTCAGTCCCATTGCCACAGGTGTGTAAAATCAAGCACCTAGTCATGCAGTCTGCCTTTACAAACATTTGTGAAAGAATGGGTCGCTCTAAAGAGCTCACTGAATTCGAGTGCGGTTCTGTAATAGAATGTCACTGTTGCAACAAGTCAGTTTGTGAAATTTCTTCCCTTCTAGAAGTTCATCTGGCATTAATATCAGCACAAAAACTGCGACAGGAGCTCCATGAGTTTCCATGGCCGAGCAGCTCCTGTAGGTCTAATGTGTAAGTGGTCCAGTACTTCTGCCCAAACAGTGTGTGCTATATGCAAAAATATTATCATATACTTTATACTGTTTCAAGTATCAATAATGAACTTTGACTGTAAAATTCAAGTTTTACTGGCCTAAAGTTGACATAATTTATTAACCATAAACGTTTGAAGATGTAGCAACTGCTGCTTAAATAAAATAGAATAAACACTTTGGCCCTAAAATTTAGGTTAAGGCAGCAATTGTGGTATATTGTAGTGTTGCTGAAGCTTTATCCTGCGGTGGCCCTGAAAGGTGAAATGCACTGCAACTTAAGAAAACACCAGCAAATAGCAAAATGCTGCAAAAGCACACAAAACACAAGGGAAGTTGAATAAAACACAACGGAAATAGAAAAAAAAATCTCACAAAACACAACGGAAGTGTTTCTGGGTACACAATAACGTGACGGACCAGATGCAGAAGTGACAGAAACCAAAACATGTGAAGGATTGCAGTGAGACAAAAGAGTTCATCAGTGTTGTGAGGGAGAAAAGATGCAGGTAATGTTGTGTTTTATTCAACTTTTGCAGTGTTTCTCTATCTGCAGCTGTTTTCTTAAGTTGCAGTGCATTTGACCTCTCAGGGCCACCTCTTTAGACTTTATGATCTTCTCTGTCCACCTTGGATGTAGGTGAAGTTGTGCTAAAGACCCCTACTCTCTTTCCCTAAAATTTCCTCACACTCAAAAATCTGTGGTCTCATAATGCAATACATGATATTTGCAATGTGCTCCTTTGAGGTTCAGCTTTTGATTGAGCATCTTTTTTTTTTTTTTTCCCCCAGGTCCTGAGGAGTCACTATTTCTTTCTCCTGCAGCATGTGTGAGTATGCGTCTGTGTGTGGTTTACAGCTGTTTACATAGCTCACAGTGGGTGAGCTCTGTTCAACAAGACCAACCTCTGGGATTCAGGCATTTTGAAGGCCTATAAACTCTGGATGAAAGCTGAAGCCAAATTAATAAAGTTTTAAGAGGATAAAGATGTTGCTAGTTACACAACATGACATTAAAACTGCCCTCTTAAATGACCAAAAGCAATGCATACTCCTGGTCATAAACCATTGAATGAAGAAGAAGACTTCATGTTTGTATACATCCTGTTTGCAGTAAATCTTTCTCCATACAGGGCCTTTTCCTGATTCTTCTTCTTCCCCACTGGCTCAGTTGTCTTTGGAGCCAGCTCTTATAATGAGATAAGAAATGCGTGTGGAAAGGGGAACACACATAACTGAGGTTTTAGTTCATGTTCACTCCATCTAAACAACAATGGTGAGGTGTGTTACCTGGAACCGTTAAAATGTATTTTCACTGATGCTCTAGTTATTGGGTGCTATAGGTTTTATCCCACCTGGCTCTGTGGTACTTGTTGTTCTTTCTGACTTGTGAAACTCACCCTTCTCACACAAGTTGGAATTCAGTAAATGCTGGAAAATAAAGTGAATGAATTCTTTTAAAGTCTTTTGTCATGCAATTACTTGGAATTTGAAAATTGAGAAATTTGAAGTGTGTGTGTGGCCAAAGTGAGTACATGTGTGGTATTTTGGTATATATCACTCATATTTTCGGTCAGGAAGTAAACAGCTTAATGAACAGTAACCTCTCTGTTCCAGCTGGGTAAACTCAAGAGAATATCTTTGACTCAAAAAGCAGAAATGTGCTCTTTAACTTGAGTCTAACAGTAATCTGGAGCAGCAAAATGTGTAGGTGAGGTTGTTCTATACAAAGAGCTGAAGGAAAACTTTAAACACATAAATGAGCATATTTCTCAGAATGACGTGGCAAACACCGCACCTGCAACATTTGGCCACTTGGGGACAGCATATTGAAATCTTTTAACCTTTCACAAATACAGAGTCAAACAGTTGCCCACTTGCACATCCAGCAGATACACCTAGAACTTGTAAGGACAATATTTAACCTCTCTTAACTTTGATTTGGATTTTTGCAATCTCTTAAACAGAATATTGGGCTAAAGTGCTGACTAGTGATGTTTAAAAACTAGTCTCCAACATGTCTGACATGCAGCTTTTTCACTGAAAACAAAGCATCTCTGGTGGCTAAAAAAGAAACCATGAGAGCTGTGAGAATGAACCAAAACAGTATATTTGTGGGCAGCTAAAACGATAATCTGTAAAGCCAGGGGGGCTGCTAAGTCATGTGATAATTCTCTGTCGGTTTATGACTGACTGACTTTAACGACAGCCTGTTTCATGTCATTTCATACACTGTTTTCATATAATGTAACAGCCACTTTAGTCTGTCTGCCTTTAGCAGCTGATTACTGTAGAATGTCACAATGGCATTTGTTTTGCACCCTCGCATTTTGCATTTTGTTTTGTTTTTCTTAATGCAATTTAAAGGGTTATTTTTATGATAAAAACGATAGCTATTTAAACAAACACAAAAAAAACACACAAACCCCCCCCCCCACTTTCTTGCCTGTAGGTGATTTTTATTACTTTATTTTTGTGGTTAAAATTTAGCTGGCTTGCTTTCGTATCAAGCCTCAAGTGGCCATTAAAAGAACTGCAGCTTTTCGCACTTTGGCAAGGCACAATCCCTTTGAAAAAGGTTTACATGAACACAGTGCTCAATAATAAAGATAAACAAAATCTAAATGTAGCCAGAAATCTTTGCCTGTTTGCTCAAATTTGCAGCACATGTGTGAACATGAGATTAGTTTTTCTTGCTCAGTTTCCTAAGTAAAGCAAACACCATATTTGAGACCCATGTATGAGAACAGGAGGCCCCTCAAACATATCTGCAGTTTCTCAGTGACAGCTGTTTGATGCTGCCACCATTCATAATCTTGAGCGTAAGCGGGGCCCACAAATCACTTCTTGCAAACAAGCTTATGACATCTTACCCACCACATCCCTGGTCTTTCACTGCTGTGCACACATGGAAAAGTATTACACCGCATGTTTTCTCACTATGTAGCCTGCCATCAGCTTTAAATCAAACATGTGGAGTCAGATATTTTATTTCTGTGTTAATTATTGTGTCCTATGTTATGCCATTTTTTGTTGTTTTTCTCTGGTGGCTTCTATATTTCTTCTTCTTCTGTGGAGACAAATCAATCCAAGTTCAGACTGAAGTTGATCTGATCGCTTTTTGAATCTTTTTTTGTCATCCATTTTGCTTTCATGAAAGACTACTGCAACTAATGTTAAAAAAATTATAATAAGCATTTTATTGCAGCACAACAGAATCAGAAAGTATCTTTCCTCTTTGCTGTGTTAACTAAGGACCATACATCAGATTCAAAGCATATCTTTGTGAATGGAGCTGTCACACAGTGCACACACACTCATACACTGCCCGTCACTGGCGCCGTGACATGAAACAGACTCCCTCACATCGTTATCCACCTCCCATTCATCCATCCTCACTCAGAAACCAGAAAAGGTTTTATTTGTATGATCAGAAGTCTGCTACAAAATCTGGCAACCATATGCTTGGACATATGTCTTTTATGCCTTTCAACTTGGTCTTTTTATCCACACATGTGTATGCATCTCCCTTGTTTCGTATTCTCATTGTTTTGAAGTGAATCTCAGTGTTGTGTGGTTGCTGACTGTGGGTTCAAAGGGGCTGAACTGAGCTTGTACAGATGACTCTGGCCTGCAGTTTCACTCGTGTCTACAAGTTGTCAGTAACAGGGGAATGTATTACAGATTAGTTCCATTAGTTCCTCTTCTGGCATTAATCTTATGTCGGCCTTAGGTGGATCACTAATTACTTTGAAGAGCTCAGAAAACAGATGCAGCACGTTATGAAACATGAAACTAGAGTTTCAGACTCACAGTAGGCTCACCCATGGCTCAGTTTTGCCTCAGAGCATCATTATAGGTTAATCTGGGTCTCTTGGCAGTTATCAGTTCATCATGTCAACTATTATTACTTATTTCTGGGTGTATTAGGTGACACTACAAATGAATGAACTGGACATCTTTAAGGAAATATTAGACTTATATTATATATTATGCATTATGCATAATATTAGACACTGACCCCTCAGATTGTGAACACACCCAGATGTGTCAGACATCCAGATGAATGCCTGGAAGCAAGGTTTCCCAGCAGAACATTACATAACAAAATGATCATTGTTATTTACTTCACCTGCAATTGGTTTTAACTGCATGGCTGATTGATGTAATGTTGAGGTTGTTAACAGACTGTATATAAAAGATGGATGTAGCTTCTTGGTCTGATAGTGAAGTCCCTTAAACCTGCATTCTTTGCAATGACTGGTTGCAAAAAGAAGTCCTGAAAATGTTCCTTGGCTGCCGCGATTGATGAAATCACAAATGCTTTCCTGATGAGTTTATGGTCTCAGTCACTGGCTCTAGTCACACACTGAGCAGAAGGACTCCTACTGAATACATCATGATCTTCATTTTGTAAATTATTGTTCCCATTAGAGTCGAAAAGGAGGATAACACATGGTATGCTTTAGCATTGGACCTACCTTGTGATTGCAGTGTGCATGGTGCCTGTGTTTCTCAATCAGATCCACCACTCGCTCATTACATCAAGATTCAAATCAGCAACTTACTGAGGACCAAAATGCTCAGGTGGAGGCTTCACAACAATTACATTATTAATTCAGTTAAATTTTATTCACAACAACCAAATCACAACAAACACAAAAACAGTCGCCTTAAGACACTTTATATTCATTCATTTAATTCATTTATTCACAAATCAATTTAAAATACAAATGCAAGTAAATAATATTTAAGCAGATATTTGTGAAATGGGACTCCCCAAAGCTAAACACAGCTTATAAATGGGAACCCAAACATCAAACAATATACATCCAATACTTATATAAAACCCTACAGACATTAAAATGAAATCACTAGACTAACATAAAAATATCACAAAGACCCTAACATGTATGTAACATTAATTCAATACATTTAGACAGTGACCCATGAAATAATAATGTGTATCTCATATATAGGACTATTTCAAATTTTACAACTTGTCATACAAGGTTCAAATCAACAATATTTTAATAACAACTGGTGTTTTAGAGTTTGTTTAAAAATGGAGAAGGATGTAAATAGTTTTATATTACTTTGAAATTCCTTCCAAATCTTTGGGCCTCTACTGGTCACACTAATACTTGTACGCTTAAGTTGACGTTTCTGTCCCCTCATAAGTTGTTCATTGTCGTGTTGTATATGAGAGAGAGAATATATATTGGGACAAGCTCACAAAGTCTTTTGTTGAGTTTAAAGACTACATTATGCATTACACAAGCATTAAGAAAGGTATTCGGTTAATTTCAAAATTTTATACCCATAAAAAATATGATCAAATGGAGCATCTGCCTTGGACCATGATATGGCTCATATAACTTTTTTTTTTTTTTGCACAATCTGTAATCTTTCCATATAGGTGGGATAAGTATTACACCATATCACATTACAATAATTTAAATGAGGCAGTGATTGGTATAAAGGAAGTAATGCTTCTCTTGGAAGAAAATGTCTGAATTTAAAAAATAAGCCAACATATTTAGATAATTTCTTCATTAGTTCCTGAATGTGTTTCTTGAAATTTAAAAATTCATCAGTGTGAATCCCCAGAAATGTTGTAAATTTTACTCTCTCTATAGCCCTATTATTTATCTTAATATATACATCATCAACATTTTCCTGGATTTTGTTTGACTGAAATACAATAAAATTTGTTTTGCTAATGTTTAGCAATAATTTATTACATTTAAACCAAGTCCACCTTTATTAATTCCTCGTTGTTAATATGTTGGAGATAATCTAATTTTTTATGAGACAAAAATAGATTTGTATCATCAGCAAACATTGCTTTATATAGGATATTAGAAGAATGAACAAAGTCGTTGACATGCAAAAAGAAAAGAAGTGGTCCTAATATCGATCCCTGAGTGACGCCACATTTAATAACTTTACTATGAGACTTTGGAGCATTTATATATAAATATTGTTCTCTTCTAAACCAGCTAAGTGTTGTGCCCCTGACACTGTAATGTTCCAATTTACCCAAAAGGATTTTAAAGTCAATAGTGTCAAATGCTTTTGAAAAATTCCTATGCCACATTCCTCGTTATCGATAGCATCATTAATTTTTTCACAGAGATCAAGAGCTGCCATAAAGGTAGTTCTCTTTGCTCTAAAGCCATTTTGTGATGGAACAAGAATATCCAATCTGTTTAAGTACTCCCTAAGTCTACAAAAAACAATTTTTTCTAGTACTTTGGAAAAAAACGGGCGATAGAGATATAGGACAGTAATTTTGCCTATTATTTTTAGCCCCAGACTTAAATACTGGGATGATTTTTGCAATTTCTGTCATTTTAGGTACCTTCCCATAAAATAGAGACGGATTGATAACATAAACAAGCAGATCTACAATTTAAAAAAAAAGAATTTAAATAATTACCTAGGAGATATTGTTTATATGAGGCACCTTCAGGAGGATGGAGAGTATTTGAAAGATTTTATCCTATAGAGATAAAATAGTAATTTAAACTGTTTTTTAGATGTTCATCATTTTGATTATTTATGGGCTCTTTCTCGACTTTAATGGCAGGGAGCACAGTGGTTTTATCACCCCGTCCAGAACCTCATTAAGTATCTTCCAGCATTGCTTTTGGTCTCCCTGAGTAGTTTTAACAAGTTCTGTGTAATATTTACACTTACTCACTCTGATAATATGAGTCAGCTTATTTCTATATTTTATATACAGTTCTTTGTTTCCATCACTTGGGGATTTAGTATAGCGTTTATATAGCATATTCTTTTTTGTAAATTGATTTTAGAATACCCTTAGTAAGCCTTTTTTTTTCTGATATCCCACATCATTTTTTATAATCATTTCAGGTATAATGGAGTTTATATAGTCGGTTATTTCATTAATTAAAGCATTATAAGCAGCATTATTATTTTAAGGTAAAGACCCTGCAATAATAGAGAGAAAACCCCAACAATCAGATGACTCCCTATGAGCAAGCGCTTGGTTAAAGTGGGAAGGAAAAACTCCCTTTTAACAAGAAGAAACCTCCAGCAGAACCAGGCTCAGGGAGGGGCAGCCATGTGCTGTGACCGGCTGGGGGTGAAGGGAGGGAGACAGGACAAAAGACACACTGTGAAATAGAGAGCCAGAGATTAATAATAACTCATGATTAAATGCAGAGTGGTGTATAAACACGTAGAGAGTGAAAAGGGTGAGTGAAGAAGAGACACTCAGTGCATCATGGGAAGCCCCCAGCAGCCTAGACCTATGCAGCGTAACTAAGGGAGGATTCAGGCCACCTGATCCAGCCCTAACTATAAGCTTTATCAAAAAGGAAAGTTTTAAGCCTAATCTTAAAAGTAGCGAGAGTGTCTGTCTCCTGGTTCCACAGAAGAGGGGCCTGAAAGCTGAAGGCTCTGCCTCTCATTCTACTTTAAAATATCCTAGGAACCACAAGTAAGCCAGCAGTCTGAGAGCGAAGTGGTCTGTTGGGGTGATATGGTACTATGAGGCCTTTAAGATAAGATGGGGTCTGATTATTTAAGACCTTGTATGTGAGGAGAAGGATTTTAAATTCAGTTCTGGTTTTAACAGGGAGCCGATGAAGAGAAGCCAATATGGGAGAAATATGCTCTATCTTTCTAGTCCCTGTCAGTACTCTCACTGCAGCATTTTGGATCAACTGAAGGCTTTTCAGAGAGTTTTTAGAAGTAATAAATGCATGAACTAGTTTTTCAGCATCACTCTGAGACAGGATGTTTCTAATTTTCCGCATATTTATTTAATATGTGCATTGAAGGACATATCCTGGTCAAAAATGACTCCAAGATTCCTCACAGTATTACTGGAGGCCAAGGTAATAGACCAATCAAGGGGTGACATTTCGGTGGCTGCATCTTTCTTTGTTGTGAGTTGTCTGTGTGCTTACTCTTTTGCTACATGACTCTTGCCATACTTCTCACCTAACAGTTATGCTATCTCCTGCCTTTACTGAGGCTCTTTGTTCACCACCTCTATGTCCACAGTGCATTCCCCTTGGAGGGACTGTGTTAAATCATTCTTCACTTCCTTCAATTCTGCTGTGCTTACTTGTGGCGATGTCAGAGCCTACATGTTGTTATATGTTGTACATTCACAAAGAAATCTATTCCATGTGAGTTGACTGGCTGAACAATACCAGTGGTGATTGTTTTTTTTTTTTTGGTGGTATGGTAATAAAGATTTGATTTGATGCAGGAGCCTTTGATCCATCATAAACAACTTGGAGCACCAACATGATGCTCACAGACAAAATGAACAAACAAGGCAGCCAACTCCAAAAGAAGAGGTTTAAAAGCTCACCTACAAGCAGAGGAAAGAGAAAGTGGGTGAAGAAGAGTATGTTTTTAGAGAGCTGAGAGTAGTCAACCAGGGTGGTCCTTTGCTGCATACTTAGATGGGAGGCTTTTTAACACAGTGTTAGAAAACATTCACTCTAAACTCTCCCAACTGCTTCAGCAGTTTGTTGTTTTACTTGAAATAATAAGTTGAATAAATGAACTGCTGGGATTTCACTCAAATCATTAAACTGAAGTTTAATAGAGCGAAAGTAGTTTAAAGCAGTCTCCCCAGAGTGCATTGCTTAAGAGTTCAGAGAGTTTTATAGTTGGAGCAAACACAGGCATGATGTAAACTTGGGGTGTGCCTTTAATAAATGGTGCATGAAGTCATATTTGAGTCTTCTCTTGACAACAAAAGCAGTGATGAGCATCATATGTAAGTTTTTATTAAATTCATTTCCTACATCTGTTATAGTTTAACGGTGTTACTGGGAGCAGGGTAACATGTTGTCTTTGCAGAGAGTCTGGTAGAGAAGCAGCTGCAGCTAAAAGTTATTTTACATGAAATGAATAATTTTATTTCCAATGTGAACACATGCAACTCTCACACTGAGAAAATTACCTAAAAAAATATTTACAAAACTAGCTACATCAGTGATGATGGATTTGAAGTTCTATGAAGAATCCAGTGAATTAACACATTTAAGCAAAAGAAAAGAAAACAAAGGCCTGTTCAAGAGACCATCTTAATTCAATTAAACCGCCTAAATCCTTCAAATCAAGTGAACAAAACTTAAGATTACACTGGGTGCTTTAAGGGAATCAGATTGTTTTGTATTGTAGTTTTTGACTTAAAATTTTTAAGACAGACCTTTAAGTTGAAACAAGAAGTTTTATTTTACAGTGTAGAAGGTAAGTGGCTTTTATTTTGATTTTAACTACAGACCAAGTTTTGTGACTGCATCTTGCATGTTTATGGAGATTCTCTTTCCACTGGCAGGCAGATGGACTGACATTAACCACCAAACTACTCAAAACTGCTCAAAACACATACACACACACACACACAGAGGCAATCTCACAAGATGTTTAGATAACATATTTGGAATTCTTCTAAAGTAGATGTTCAATAAATAAAATAATAATAATAATGATCAAATGAGAACTCTTTGGGTCTCCAGCACCTGTCAGCTCCGTTTTGTGTATTACTGCTGGAGGTAGGAGTGGAAACAGAGCAGGAGGCTAGTAGGGAGGAGTGTTGAGCAGCAGAGAAATGGGATGAGGAGAGAAAAAGGGGGGTATTTGTGATATTTATGGGCTGCAGGGCAGCAGACTGCACACTGCACAGCATGCAACACAGAGTTGTTCAGCTGGTCCAGATTTGTCTTTCAAGTATTACAAACTACCACAACTTCCCATTAGTTTTTCTCACATCATAATCTAGCAAGGATTGAGTTAATGACAATTATTCATTCCTCTGAATCAGTTTGTAACTGGACTCTGTGATGCAGTAGAAAATCTGGTCCACAAAACTCCAGCATAAACAGTAGGATGGATTTTCTCCTCCTTTAAACAGTTAGGCAGCAGTTTACCCAATTTAATTATCCTTGCAGGGGTGGGCAATTAATTTCCACAAGGGCCAATGTGAGAAAGTGGGACTGTTGTGAAGGGCTGCATCAATAAGCTTATAAAGAGATTCAATTAATTTTGAGCAGAATTGAGTTCATCTTATTGGTGTAATCCTCCACAACAGTCCTACTTTCTCATGTGGCCCTTTAGGAAAATGAATTAACCACCTCTGCTTTACAGTCACATGTGAGCTGTAACAGGATGTCTTCAAGGAGTTAAAACAAAAAATGATCATCTGCTCGCCTCAGCAGTAATTGCACAACATTGCCATGTATTATTGTGTAAGCCAGTAAAGAGTATTTTGTAACGTGTGGAGTGTTGGGGGTATAATGTAAACAGTTTTCTAATGCAAGTCTAATTTTTTCATAAAAAACAACTGTCATAAAATTTTTTAACCATATTAGATTGTATTTAACAAATGGTAGAAGGACTTCAAAGGAGCAGAGGACTAAAGATGATAGCAGCACTATGGCCCTGGTCATGAAGACACGAGTGATGAACAAGGATAAACATACTAATGAGACAACAATTGAGGTATATTAAGAGCAATGCTTTAGTGAGAAAATATTATCCATACATTCATTATTTCACTGTTTTAGTAGTTGGAGTTCAAACTGGTGAAAAAGGCCCATTTTGATGAACCCCTGCCATGTGTATGAGAAGAACAGCAAAACCCTGTTCCTGTTTTTCATCTGTGTTGAGAACACTGTCTCAGAGCAGTGGCAGAATAAACATGGCAACAAGACTCGTCTCTGCTACAGCACAACCACTGATGCTGGTCAAACCTGGAGTGAAGTGACTGATTTGACCGACAAATTTGCTGAAATGAAAAACTGTACCGCATCTGCTGCTGAGCCAGGCCATGGTCTCCAAACAGAAGGTGGCAGATTGATTGTTCCACTTTATGTTTATGATGACTATGTATCCTTTTTTAGCACACACTGCTGGGAAGATGGTGGATGGTGCGGTCTCCTTTCCAGCTCAAAATGAAACGGGCAATAAAGGAAGTGATCCACATCCAAAAAAGTGAACAAAACACTTGTTTGGGTGATTAGATGTTAGTCAAACATCTAATCTAGGAGTGATCTGAACAAATCCCCACAGAATCCAAATGCATGGGCAAACCCTGGTAATAGTGGTAATTCAGACCTGGTTTACACTGATGATGGTTGATTTGCATGTTCAGTGGATTGTGGCTAGCAAACTGAAATTAAACAGATAGCCCATGATGTTTTTAGCTACAGTGAAGTCAAGAAGGGCACTGGAGATTAAAAATCCAGTGATTTGGAGGCCTGTAGAAACCATAACTTGGCAAGGAGGAGAGTGATATTTTGTTTACAGCCTCTCACATAGAAGGTACATAATATTCTTTAAAACAGACCAAATCAGGTAAATGGCTTCACAGGTATTAAAACTCGAATATAGAAAAAAATATTATAAATTCCATTCAAATTCAGTGTGATATTCCCTAGTTATGACACCATATACCAATCTTTTTTAAACAGAGCAAATTTCTGTTAATATTATACCCAAAGATTGTGATGATGTTTTCTCTCATTTTATCAATATGAATTTCTGAAATACCCATATTTATGTACGGCAGCCAAAGATTATAATAACATTTATTATTTCTAAAATTCACGGGTTTTAAGATAAAGGGTCTAAATTTCACCCAGTGCCTTTCATTTCATTTACCAGGTGAGATCAAACTAGGAGAGATTATCAAAACTATATGATTAGTTACAGAGATACTGAGGCTCCAAAAATGTATTTTAGCATTTCAAATGAAGTCCTTCCAAAATATACTTTATTTTTTATCAACAAACATCTCATCATCGATGCTCAGCCAGTCAGTTAATATGTACTCTTTAAGAGGAACTATAATTACTACAACTACATCATGTATTTCATAATTACCCAACTGGTTGCCTCCTCTGAGTCTGGTTCTGCCGGAGGTTTCTTCCTGTTAAAAGGGAGTTTTTCCTTCCCACTGTCACCAAGTGCTTGCTCATAGGGAGTCGTCTAATTGTTGGGGTTTTCTCTGTATTATTGTAGGATCTTTACCTTACAATATAAAGTGACTTGAGGTGACTGTTGTTGTGATTTGGCACTACATAAATAAAATTGAATTGAATTGAACTGAATTGAATTGAATTTAAAGAAAATCATAATGGAATACTAACTAATTAAAAGTGAATGCCTGCATACCTTGTGTCATCAAAGTTAATAAAACATTCCAATTAAACATATCTTCAGTAGTACAGTTTTCTGTATTATTGTAGGGTCTTTACCTTACAATATAAAGCGCCTTGAGGCGACTGTTGTTGTGATCTGGCGCTATATAAATAAAATTGAATTGAATAGTAGAATATCATTAAAAGTCACTTGAATTCTTTCATTCAAATCTTAGAAGTCACATTCCTGTAATTTAAAGTGCTGAGACTTGGATTTTTTGGATGTCTCAGCACTTTGAATATCAACAAAAAAAATTTTTTGTTGATACAAAACAGTTTCTATGTTGGCATTAAAAGTGCTGAGTACTTCATTGGCAGTATGCTCGGGATCATTGTAATGTTGAAAAAGGAAGCCCAAAAACACATCATTTGTTCCAGTTTCTTTAGCTGAATCTATGAAAAATACTATAGACACTGTAACACAGTATGACAGGCATAAAATATAATTTTTGCACCAACAAGGTGATCCCCAAAGAGCTATTAGCTGAAAACTTGGCATATCTCGAAATGGTGTGCAGCGTCAGACTGTGGTCAGACGAATTACAATTTGAAATTCTTTTTGGAAAACACGGACACCACGTTCTCAAGACTAAAGATGAGAGGTACCATATGGCTTGTTATCAGTTCAAAAGCCTGCATCATGAAACAAAAAATACAACAAAGACACAGGACTGTTGAGCAGCTAGACTCCTATATCAGACAATAATGGGAAACATTCCTCTCCCAGAAGTCCAGCAACTGGTCTTCTCAGTTCCCAGACATTCACAGACTGCTGTTGAAAGAAGAGAGGATACTACACAGTGGTAAACATGGCCCTGTCCCAACATTTTTGGAATTGGGTTTGTACATGTCTGCATGCATGCATGCATATATATATTCATACATACATACATACATTACATACATCGGTCTGGGTCATGGGAGCAGCAGTCTATGATAGCAT
>VUQS01045206.1:0-10777 GCA_015108495.1 Heterochromis multidens
CGAATACCTCAGGCAGCAGAAACCCGAGAAAGAAGAGGAGCAAGAACAGGAACCATCATGGAAGGACAGGCCCCTGCACGGCATGTACCACCGGCAGATAGAAGAAGTGGCTGATATCGAGAAATCCTACCAATGGCTGGACAAAGCTGGACTGAAAGACAGCACAGAGGCACTAATCATGGCAGCACAAGACCCCAGATGCAGGCTGTGCAAAGATGCCTCTGAGACAATCCAGCACATAACAGCAGGATGCAAGATGCTAGCAGGCAGGGCATACGTGGAATGCCATAACCAAGTGGCTGGCATAGTATAGAGGAACATCTGTGCAGAGTATGGCCTGGAAGTCCCAAGGTCAAAGTGGGATACACCCCCTAGGGTAGTCGAGAATGACCAAGCTAATCAACCAGACATAGTAGTGGTGGACAAACAGATGAAGAAGGCTGTAGTGATAGATGTAGCTATACCAAGTGATAGCAACATCAGGAAGAAGGAACACGAGAATCTTGAGAAAGGAGCTAGAAAAGATGTGGAGGGTGAAAGCAACAGTGGTCCCCGTGGTAATCGGAGCACTCGGGGCAGTGATGCCCATACTGGGCGAGTGGCTCCAGCAGATCCCAGGAATGACATCCAAGATCTCTCTCCAGAAGAGCGCAGTCCTAGGAACAACTAAGATACTGCGAAGGTCCCTCAAGCTCCCAGGCCTCTGGTAGAGGACCCCACCTTGCTTGGATCTGCTGGTTATTGTATTTGTGGTGTTCCAAACATGTGTTGCCAGCATGTAAGTTGCAGGGTGCCCTCTGGTGGAACAGTTAACATTAACATTCATAACATGGTTGAAGGGTGTTTCTTTGATCTCCTTTTTACTTTTTACATTTTTATTTATTGGCCATTACAAATTAACAATACTGATATATCAAATAGCTAACATTGGCAGGCTGTAATGTCTTGCTAAATTTGGTCAAGACTGACACATCACTTGACTTCATATTGAAAGCATCAGCCAATTACACAAGTGGACCTATACCAGATGCCATCAGATCAATGGAAAGAGTGCATGACTGAAAGTGACAGACGAAGTAATAGGCTCCCTCTTCGGTGAATGTGCCATACTAGGCAACCTTTGAAAAATGGCGCCAGTTTGGTTTTATACCCAATATCAGATATTGGACCTTTTAGAGGGACCTTGAGATCCCTCAGTCATAATATAAAAGTAAAATAAGCTTTGGTTGTTTATTTGGTCAGTATATGCATCTCTTTGGACTGACCATAGAAAGTTTTCAATGTATTCTGCAGAAGTTCAAAGCATTTCTGTTTTTGCTTGAGTTTTTCTAGGACATTTGATCATTTTCTTGTGATTTATTATACAATGTACATATACGAATACGAATAACTACGAATACGAATATGAATAACTTTATTGATCCCAGAGGGAAATTCATTTAATACTCATAGCTGATGAATTTAGTTGATGCAATCTACAGTGTGTCTTGGCCACTGCACTGTATTAACTGATTAGACTTCACACTGGGTGAGAAAAAAGTAAAATAACACATGTACTAAATTTTTTTCATTATTTCTTTACTTTTCTTATGAAGTGCAATCATAAAAAAATCAATTTTATTGGCTACATGTGTAGTAATATCTCTGTAGTAGAGTACAGGGAGTCTAAATGCATCAAATCTAAGAAATATGCTTGGTGGAAACAAGTATACATACTACTTATTGACTCCTCTGCGCTCTATCATAAATAGAGAATATAAATTTGTATGCTCCTGATATTCCTCAGAGGCTGATTTGAAAGGATATTAGCAAACGTTGCCCCTTAGAAATTAAAAGGTGCTCTTTTGCTTGCTCTCTTCCATTCCTTTCTCTGTCTGCCTCTCTCCTTCTCCCTGCCAGTCTGATGCTTTAGTCCCAGAAGGATGTTGACAAGTCACTGACCTGCCTCCCCTTTTCTCTTTTTCGCTTTCTCTTTCCTCAGCTCTCTCTTCTCATCCCTCTATTTTTTCCAGCTATGGTGCAGCATTCTGATTGGATCTGATGGATCTGCGATGGTGCATGCCTTCCCACTCTAGAATACCAAGCAGTTGGGAGAGGAGAGCCGTGTCAAAGAAAAAAGATGACATGTGGGACTGGGAGACATGCTTAGATCAATCAGAGCCTGCATAGTGGGGGTGAATGGTCAGAGACAGGGGAAGGTGTGCGAACATATAAGAACTGGACAAAACCTTTGAAAAAGTGATGTAAATACACACCATAATAGTATCAATAGTGAAAAGCACTGTCTTTATCTCCTCTAAGTGGCCAAGTCCAAGCCAAGGGGATTACAGGGAGGCTTGTCCAAATTCTAGTCCGGAAGAAGCAAAAGCTCAGATTCATAGGCAGTATACCACCAGCTGTAATGTGACCATAAGCAGAGTCATTTAAAGACAGCACTGAAAACCACAGTGATAAGCAAAAATCAAGCTAGTAGAAGTGTTTTTATGTAGGCAGCCTCTGCTCGCTTCAGTACTCAATTAAATCTCTCTTATTTGAAATTTCTTTTATTAGTCTTCATGAAAAAATGAGGTGCGTTACTGTTTGTCTCCCTATTGTGAGACAAATCACCTTCAACTACAACACTTGCTATTGGAAACGGAAACAGTGATTTTAATTTACACAGGGATTACTTTGTACAACTCCCATGAAAGAAAACAGGAAGAGCAGCAGTACTTAACTCAGTTTTGTCAATTTCCATAAAACTCACAAATGCTCACAAGACATTAAAAAAAACAACAACTTTGTAGTCATAATCTCTAAAGTCTAATAACTTCAACTCATGCTGCTTTGGCAGTTGCTGCTTTCTCTTTATATCATTCCTGCTTGAATCACATTGATACTTTTAATGATGAAAACTGCAAAGACTTAGGAAGCTTGGTTTTTTAAATGATTTCTAACAAATACAGGGAAATTTAACCTTGACTAACGCTGCACTAACTTGACTAACAAGAGTGAGTTCTGCTGATTCGATGGTCCTGGCAGTGAGTGCATGATGTTCATGTAATCTGATGACTCTGAATTTGCCACATTTGGCTGATAGGTAACTTCAATATTACTGCAAAAACAAACAGTAAAATTATGTAATTTAAAAGTTTTTGGGGTTTTTTTTAGCCAGAGTGATCTGTAAAATCTCATGTTTTCTGCTCTGCAGATATTTATCTGCTTTTACAATTTTTTTGTCATTTACTTTGTAATTGCTGAAGCTTAAGAATCATCACCCTATAACTAGTTTTGCCTGTTCGGGGACTGCTTTAGGCTCAGCTGCCTTGCTAGCTACTGTTCTTTTATTACAGTAAATTCATTGTGCTCCTTTGGGTGATGAGCCTCAAGACGTTTTATTAGGTTTGACATGTTAAAATTTGGCTTATTAGCTTCCCTCCCCTCATGAGGCACTTAACTCTAACAGAATCACTCTCTACATTTTATCATCATCTAAAAACCTTTTATAATCTGTATATTAGATCACACATATGAAGTACCATTGGATCTGGCTTAAAAGGTTATGGATGATCATGAATTTCATATGGAGCATTAATATCTATTTGATTACATGACTATAGTTATATGCATATATATGATAGTCATGTGTATAGTTGTATCCCCTGGTAGAGTGCCAGTAGGTTGGGGTTTTCTCAAGTCAGTGAGATGGAGGCTTCCTCTGGGTCTGATTGTTGTTTGTGTTTATGTGCCAACAACCAGTTTAGAGCATCGGGACTTCTTGGACTTCTTTAGTGGGGAGGGGCTCTGCCATATTGTATTGTCCTTGATAATACCAGTATAAATTTTTACCTGATAAATAAATCTCAAATTGCACTATCATTGCTATAGCAGCATTTACATTCCCTGGTGAAAGCAACAATGAGACATGCCTGGGCATTTCTGAGAGCAAGATCCATGTGTCAGCCTTTGATAATGATTTAACACCTAAAAAGGGAGCTACTTTCGCCACTTG
The DNA here is from genome assembly GCA_015108495.1 of Heterochromis multidens. Taxonomy (NCBI): domain Eukaryota; kingdom Metazoa; phylum Chordata; class Actinopteri; order Cichliformes; family Cichlidae; genus Heterochromis; species Heterochromis multidens. The sequence continues at coordinate 3,992 of VUQS01045206.1, forward strand.
AGGCAAAAAGACACCGTCAAGTAAAACCAGGCTACGAAGGATCAGATACTACCAGCTGGTGATGTGCGACCCAAATGCAAACATATGACACAAAGTGTTGCTGGAGCACTCACTAGTTGCGCTCCATATGACATGAAGAGGAAACGGTGGATGGAAATTACTGACGTGGTTCCATGATGAAAAAACAGGGCTTTAAGCAGCTGGTTAAAAGGCTCGGCCCAAAATACAACATCCCTGGTAGAAAATATTTTTCAGTTTTATTATGTGGCAATATTGTGCAGCTCCTAAAGAGTTACAAAGTTAAGTTACTTTAATTATTGTTAAACTCGAGCATTAAGCAGTTATGTTATAGTTTTACTTAAAATTTTCAGCACCTAGGCTACTTTTGTGCTTACCTTTGACTTATGCCATGTCACTCGATATAATGCTGTGCCACTACTATTTCACTATAATGCTGCTGCTGGGACCTTGTTTCAATAGAGTCACACTTCAAATTAAGAAGTGTGTTATCAATGACAGTGGCTCAGTGAAAACGGAAAATGGAAAATGAAAATGCTCCTCATTTACTTAAACTTAAAAATGCTTCTGCTGCAAGTATCAATAAAATATTGTAAAGTATTTTTTATATTGTCAGAAATATCATAAATTGTCTTGAAATATCTTAATATAATTTTGAGGCTATATCACCCACCCCTAGTTCTGGTAGGTGCCCCATCTGGGGACTCTATTGATCTAATGGGGGATCAAAAATGGTCACACGAGCAACAACAACCTAGAGGGGTGTGATTGGGAGGGACAGCCTGCCAGACTGGAACTTGAGCAGTGGTTTTTGTTTTTACTTGTGTGCTACTCATAGTTTCTCTATAACAAACGTCATGTTTGAGCATAAGGGTGTTCACCAGGGTACCCTGGGCCGCAGGTAGATGATTGATTTTGGAACAGTTGCATCAGACCTGCGGCTGTATTTCTAGGCAACTTGGATGTTGGATCAGGTGATGGGGAGGATGATGGACAAGCCTAGTGCACTCAAATGCATAGTGATGGTGTGCTGGGAGTGTCTGACAGAGGCAAATCTTCAACCTTCACCTCCTGCAGAACTTAGCATTCCGAGGGAGTCCGAATGGGTCATGTTCCCCAAGATAACTCCCAAACTAGATCATGGACACCACGAGTAAAGTGAGCCATCATGCTTAAGGAGTCTTATCGAAATTAGTTACCTTGTGGAACTCTCAAGGGGGCTGACAAGTACCAATGGGCTACGTGGAATGTGGTTTTGGTGGACACCAAAGCAAAAACTGGTGTGATGGGATTTCTGTGTGGCTATGGAACAAGATTCTGCCTAACTGTCAGAAAACTCAGAGGGGTGAAGCAGCTTTAAGCCCACAATGTGTGTAGTGGGGATAGAGCACTGTGGATATAGTCAGGGAGTGGAAGGAATATTTTGAGGATCTCCTGAATTCCAATGGCATGCCATACTTCCATAGAGGAAGCAGAGTCTGGGGATGAAAGGAATAACTTGCCCATCACTGGGCCTTAAGTATCTGAGCTAATCATTAACTCTTTGGTGGCTGAGGCTGGATGAGATTAACCCCAAGTTTGTCAAAGCTCCCAATTTTATGACAATGTCTTGGTTGACACATCTCTGCAATATTGCGTGAATTTAAGAACAGAGCCTCTAGATTAGGCAGCTCAAGTAGTGGTCGTTGGTTCCCCTTTTCAAGAAGGGAGTAAATTCCACCTGTTAGTCAATTTAGCTTTCAGGAGGAAATGTAAATAGGAAATGTAATAGAATTTTTTACAATTCTGCTACTTCTCTGTGTCGAGCTGATGTTATTTAATGAAAAGCTCCATATTGTCTTATTCTGTCTCTGTCTAATATTTCAGATTACCACATGTTGATGTGAGTTATCTTTTGCGCACTGAATGTATTCTATCACCATGATAGATAGCTAACCATCAAACAACATGCAGACTGCTGTCATGCTGTCTTTGCTGTTGTTTAACCTCTTTGCAAAGGTAAATAAAACTCATTAACATGATTGCGTGTACTTCAGTTTATTTCAGATTTCCCCAACAAGCTTGGTATCAAGAAGTGGGATCCTGATCAGATCTGGGAATGACTTATCATCCTGGAAAAATGCATTTCCAGCCTCTACCTCACACAGAGAGACGAAGAAGGCTAACCTTTTGGATCCCGGACAATCTCCACTGAGATCTTCAGGAATGGACCACATTGTCCTCAAAGGTGAGAGATCTGAAATAAATTGCTATAATTTGGGGAAAAAATTAAAACAACAAAAATAAATACATAAAAAACAAAAAGAAAAAGATTGTTTCTCCATGTTCACATGTGGTTCAGAGATTAGTCATTACAGGGCCAAGTAAATGCAGTGTTCTGGGAGCACAGAGTATTTTCTCAGGGAGAAAGTAAATTGAGGACCTCCAAAGGTTTCCCGCTGTTGTGACTGCTTTTGCGAGGTTTGAGCATAAGATAACCTGTATTTGAGGTGACAATCATGTCTATTGTACAGATTAGCGCACAAGATAAATAAACCTAGGCATTTCTAAACATGGGAAACAAGTCTAGTAATGAAGACCCCAGTGAAGAAATGGGTTTCATATCTCCAAATGTGGTTTATGTGAAGGGAAAATATGGAGATGGAGCTCTCAGTGTTATTCATATTTGGGTAAAACATTCAGCATTAGACAGCTAATATAGTTGGAAGGAAAAAAGAGAACATAGAATAAAAGAGATAAAAGCCAAGAAAAAAATAAAAATAAAAGATTTTGTTGAAATTGAAAATCATCTGAAGGCATTAAATGTGTGGAAATATGATTCAGAGTGTAGGGACAGAAGGAAAGCTAAGAAAAAGGCTCAGGAGAACAGGAAAAATGGTAATGATAAAACAGATAAATCTTCTCAGAGAAAGACTTGTCTGTATCTCTCCTTAGACCCTCAGTGTGGCAGAGTAGACCACAACCTCGCCTATGTCCCTCCAATGACTCCACCTACTTGACCTTGACTTCCACTACCACCATACAACAACGTTGGACAGCGTACGGTGCCAGTGAACTGTTCCAGTGATTCATTAGTGACCACAGCCAACACGACATCTCCTTGAGTTTTCTCCCATAGCCCACCACACCAGACAGTAACATGCAGACTCTCCAATTAATCCTCAAATGTGCCAGTGGACAGTCCCTACTAGACTTTTGACCTTGGTCAAGAGGTCAGATTAAAGAAGTCATGACTCATGACTGGGCAAAAGTTTCTGGTAAATATCCTATATGAGACATCAGCAAACAACATCATGACTGGGATGATGGTGACAATAAGGCGTACAGGGAGGCCATAACAGCTCTATGTAAGGTCAGACACCATGTCATCTTGACAATCTCCTCAAAGCCCAATGGAAGAAGAAAAAGGATAAAATGGACAAAGAGCTCCACATGGCAGCCCTTACCATGTACCAATCTATCCAAGCTACAGCCTTTTTGCCAGAACCCCTGAAGGCATCAAGCTCCTGCTTGATGTGTGCTATCTCTTATAATCGGTAGGAGATGGGACGGTATGACCCAGACATCTGTTTCAAGTGCTATCAGAGAGGACATTGGGATACAGATTGCCTCAACAAAGACAACACTGTTGATGAGCATAGCTAGGCGGACTGAGGTTGGGAGGGGGCACAAGAGAAACATGCAACTACTCTAACTCAGCTGATGCTTGCGGTTGACGTTACCACACCTACAACACACACGCATGATAGTATACAGCCTACGCTCACGCTTGTAACACAAGCTAATCCCTACCTTGAAGACAAACTAAAAAGTTTACTATACAACTCTTCCACAGGTTAGTGGCAGTTATGTTCACTCTGTCAGGAAATGAGGAAAAGTGGTAAGAAAAAATTTAATTTTATCACTTATGTGTTGAAATGTGTTGACATTGCTGTCTGCCTGATGTCAAATAATGTGACTTTGAGAAACAGCGGTACAAAGAATTTACTATCACACACTTGTTCTGGTCAAAACATAAATGTGAAGCTAACACCCACACATTTTAACATGTTTGATGTATCAAATCTGCTCCTTGTGTATCACTCTCAAATCATGACAGGGACAGATGGGAACATTTTGGCTCTTTTACATGTTTTTGGTCAAATACAATGCAGTTTTACAATCATGCCATGTTGCTACCTGTTGCTGGGGAAGGGGAAAACAACTCAACCTGATCTGTCAGTGTCTTTGATATCCTGTGTGGGAGGCAGCCTAGAAATGAGGTGCATCCCACAGACCACTGTGAAAGTGGGATATTGCAAATCTTTGTCTTCTGTGCTATCCCAAATTCACATACAGGTGAAGGATGCCCTCCCCACCTTAACCTGACAGCCAACAAGAGAAGACAGTTGACACACTTCTGCAAAGTCTGAAGTTTAAAAACAGTGCCTCTAGATTAGGCAGCTGAGATAGTGGTCCTTGGTTCCCCTTTTTAAGAAGAGAGTAGAGTCCACCCATTAGTCAATTTAGCTTTCAGGAGGAACAATACAGTTTTTTCCTGATTGTGGAACACTGGAAGCTATTCGTATCAACGTGGTGATCAGAGACCATAGAAAGTGAATGATATTTGGTGACTTTAAGTGAGTACGGGCGAAATAACTGCTGGCATCGCACAGTGGGTGGGAGTTGCAATAAACTTTCAGGCGAGCGACTGAAGAGACTACCAATGAGAGTGAAGAATACCGCTGATTGACATCATGACAAATGATTGCTAGTAAAGACATTAGAGGGTCACCTAGGCAACCGGAGCCTGGAATGTCTGCAAGCGACCTGATTGGAGCTTAGACGAGCGAATCGCTTCCAGTGTGTATGCGGCTTTACCCTTTCAAGGATACTTTAGTAGTGTAGTACTGCAGTGACCAAAAGATTAAGAAATGCTTCCTTCGAGCTTACTCTAAGTTAACATCCCTCTCGGTTGGCTTGGGAACACCTCAGAGTCTCCCAGAAGGGCTGGAGGACGTCCCTGTGGAAAAGGAGGTCTGGACTGCTACCCTGGCAGCCTGGACCTTAGTAAGCAGTAGAGAAGGTAGATGAGTGGCCACAACCAAGGTTTTTACATAAAGTTTAATGACACCAAAATTATATATATTTTTTAAAAAGAGTTAAACAAATGCAGCTTAAATACCTGAGTAAACAACTGCCAATGAATTGCAATGCAAATTTATTATCAAGAATAAAGAAAGCATTAGCACATACTGCACCACATATTCACTTCTGGCTCACACTCAAACAATCATTCATGTTCACAAGTCAGCAAACTGTGCTGTATATAATGGGTTTTCATTACTTTCATTACCATTGAGATAGTGACACTAACCACAACCCTCCCTCTGAGACCCTGAAGTCCATCTAAAGAATCCAAATGTGGATCCTAAACACTGAGTGTTGGGTTACAACTGAAGGATCATCTGTATTTGAAACCACACTGAGCTCTATTTGAAGATCTGAAAGGAGTAACTTGAGTCTAGGGTAAGTGTCATGAGGAGGACGTGAGACAGTAGAGCAGAAGAAAAGCAGTGTTGGAGTGGAAGGGCGGATGTTGTGGTGAGGATCAAAGTCACACCCGGTTGGGGCCCTCCAGCTCAGTCCAGTGGCAGTCAGTGTCTATGCGTATGTTTGATCTGGTGTCACTATGTGTGGTTGTGTGTGTGTTTGATCTGATTCATAACCCTGCTACTGCTGGCTTACTTCACACACAGTTGCACACATGCACAGGCAGGCGGAGCAGGCACAGTCACACAAACACAAACACACATCTTCGCACAAATATAGCTTTGATAGTGACTCACTCTCACTGTGTAACCCTCCATTCATTCACCCTTTGAGTCATAAGATAATCAGTGTCATACAATAGTAAAGCTGATTTGGAAAATTAGACACACTTCAGAGAGACAGATTAAGAGGACACGTCAGCGCAAACATTAATAGTGTTTTAATTACTCGCATCAGCAACAAATTATAGCTTTTGGCTCAGAGAAAACAAGCTCAGAAAAAAATTAAGATTTGTATTGTGGACTATAAATATGGCTCTGGCAAAAATGTAAATTTATATAGAATTTATGCAGGCAGTATAACTCAAATCTAGTGTTCAGGGAAGCTAAATATATAAGAAATATGTGACAAATTTACTGCTTTACTTTTACTGTGGAAAGATGGCGAGAAAGCAGCAGAAAAATTAAGATTAGGACAGATTCATTGAGTGAATTAAATTGTTTTCTTAATGTTGTGAGGAGTGAGGCATTTTCCCAATTATGTTAATCTGGGATATGGAAGGAGGATGAGGAGAATAAATCTGACACAGCAGAAAAAAACAAAAAACAAAACATGAATCTAAACACATTAAACACATAAAGAGAGTAAGGTCTTGTCATACTTAAACTTTCGGAAAGCATTTTCTACCCCGCCCTCTGTCAGACACACACATACCAGCTCACACACACTTACAGGGTGAGCACATGTGTGTGTCTTTGTGTGTAGTATAAGCCAGATGCCAGTGTGATTTAAGCCATAGAGGACTTAGTGATGCTGCCTCATCCCTGTCACCCTGCTCAGCTCATTACATAGAGTGGTCTCTAAAAATGGCCACTAAAAACAGAAGAAAAAAAAATTGCAAGCACACACCTACACAGCCTCTCACACACACACACACACACACACACACACACACACACACACACACACACACACACACACACACACACACACACACACACACACACATAGCAGCGA
>VUQS01045207.1:0-18600 GCA_015108495.1 Heterochromis multidens
ACGGGTTATCTGCTTTAAGGTGCGAGTTTGAGAGTTATACCAGGGAGTCAAGCACTTCTGATTTGAGGCTTTCTTTTTAAGAGGAGCTACAGTATCCAGAGTCGTACGCAGTGAGGATGTAACACTATTAACAAGATAATCGACCTCTGTGGGAGTAGAGTTTAGGTAGCTGCTCTGCACTGTGTTAGCACATGGTGTTGAAGATAACAGTGGAAGAATTATATCCTTAAACTTAGTTACAGCACTTTCAGAGAGACACCTACTGTAATGAAATGCATTCCCCACTGCTGTGTAATCCATTATTGTAAATTTAAATGTTATTAAATTTGGCCCCAACCAGTAAAAATAAAACTGCATATAACCTCCAAATGTATCATCCTGTGCATTTAATGACTATCCATCTATGAAAATGAAGATTAAAAGCCGTAATCTTAAGAAAGTGGCAGTGAGGGGTACACTGATGCAGAAATGGATCTCAAAGATCAACGTTAGACTCCTTCTTTTAGGTTTTTACCCCTCAGCCATAAAAGTTGGATGGGGTATTGTCGTCACCCCACCAGGCGGGGAGCTGGGCGGGCGGTGTAGGCACCCAACTTTGTGAACACGATAACTCGAGAACGAGGCGACGTAGGATTTTCAAATTGATGCCACAGGTGCATCTCCTGAAAATCTCAGATGAGTTAAAATATCGGTGACCTCTGACCTTAAAGTCAAGGTCAGAGGTCAAGTTTTCTGAAAATTTGAACATGATGACTCAAGAAAGGTGTTACCTAGGATTTTCAAATTCACACCATAGGTGCATCTACTAGGAGGCTGAGGGTTAGCACTGGTGGCAGTCAGTATTTTTATTTAAAGTCTTACCTCCCTGTGCCTCGCTCTTAAACTGAAGCCACAGTCATCTGATTGCTTCTTATTAAACAAACAGCTTTCTGAAACCAGGAAACTGCACCCCATGCCGTGAAGCTTTCCCTAAATGTTTTCCTGTGTGGGTGGACAGATTTTTCTTCTCCCTTGGCTGAGTCAGGGGGAACTGCAGTGTGTTCTGAGTGGCAGAAACTTGTGTCAAATGCACACTTCCACAGTTCGTGGAAGTGATGTTGAATGAAACGCTTTTAACTCAGGGTCTATTAACATTCCAACTGCCGCATTATATCCACCACTCTGAGGTCTGATAGATGGACGGGCTTTTCCAAATGCCGTAAGGTTCCTCCTCAGGTTTGACTGTGGCACAAAGCTGCTGCATGCTGTGATTGTGTTAAGGGTGATAAAAGTGCAAGTGTGTGCGTGTGTGAGAGAGAGGGGTTGAATGAGGTCATGCTTATCCATGTGCACCAAAGAACTCTCCTGATTTGTTCCTGGCACTTTTGCATAACATCCCTGCACCAACAACTGCAAACTGAGTATGCACATGTTCCGCAGAGCCAGCTACAGCTGTGGTATTTCATGTCTGCACACATGCGACCTGCATCCACGCGCAGCACTTGAGGTTGTGGCGAGATTAGCTATAAAAAAGTGCCTAACCAGAGAAATGCATTTCCCATGTTTTACCCTGTTTTCCACTCAGTTACTCAACCAGAGTGACACACGTATAAAGACTGAGCTGGTTTTAATAAAATTTTCTGCGTGGGAGGCATAGGATGACTGTGCCCCTACTGTCAGGACACTGGAAAGTGCTTATGTGCTCTATGGTAACTGCAAAAAGTCCTGCTGTTGACAGCTTATTTTACTCTACCTAAAAACAAGCCTGTTTTAAACCCTTGGTTTATTACCACATATGAATAAACTCTCCTGGTTGTGTTCTCCTTAGAACATCCGTTCTAAAGTGGAACTGTCAGTGTGGGACCACCCAGAGGACATCAGCCTTTCTTTCACTGCCACCTGTCAGGATGGAAAGCCACTGCCAGGCCTCAGGAAGTGTGCCGACCTGAAAATAGGAGACACTGTGAGTTCTTCTCAACACTTACCTCATGGTATAAATGTTTCATGCATCCTGCTGGCCCAGTAAAAGTCTGAGTGTTCACCCACACTGTTTTATTCTCTTGTATTATTAAATTCAATCAGTGGCTTTAAGATTTTCAAGAGAGAATTTTTTTTTTTTTTTCCATCAGGGCGCCTGTTTTTGAATAATTCCTAACACAGAGATGTTACTTGGGCGAGCTGCACGTTATAATAAAAGCTGCCCACGTATATTTGGTGAATCATTTTAACATTTTTTAAATTCTATTTATTTTTTCCATCTGTGGGAACCAAAAAACTGCAATGGATCTTAATAAGGACAGTCCTCAGTCTTATTTTTGAAAGTGCAGTTGCTGATAAAAGCAAGCTCTGGCACTTCCCATCTCATGTTTTCAGTACCAGTTGGCTTGCTGTTGTGTCAGTCCTTTATCATTCAGCTGCTTCCCCAGAGAGAATCTTGTCAGAGATCACTGTCCATATAGTGTACATACTGAATGGTGCTCTGAATGCAGTGGATTGTCAGACACATTCATTTTTTGATTTAGATCCCTGAGCTGCTTTTGCTATAGCATGTCCTGGAAAAAAATACATTTTGTGATTTTTCTTTTTTTTTTTTTTAAGGTGCACTGATGCTGTTGGATGTAAACATCCAATATGTTCACCGTATTACTAGTGTATAAAAATAGGAGACCAAAAAGATCATATGGATCACAGTCCACAATGTAGATCACAATTCTCTCACAGATTTAGCTGAACTAAAGTGATCACATAATTAGGTGTGTGTATCTTTGCCTGGATAAAAAGTCTGCCTCTTTCACTCTAGGCACAGACCCAACTCACAGCTCACTATCCTCCTGTTTTCTTTTTGATTTTATTCTGAAGGTTCAGTCCAGAAGTGCTGATTTCTATCTCAGCTGGGAAAGTAATGATTACAGCAGCAATATCACTGTAAAAGCATATGATAAAAGTAGGGAAAACACTAGAGGAGGAAAGTTTAGACAGAGATGTCATTGATGTTTGTAATGATGCGATCTGTACAAAGCATATCATATGGCAAATGAATGTGAACATAGTCCACATGAATAACTTGCAAGAATGCCCATATTTGTACACAAACTTAAGCTCTAATCTGTGGAACTTGTAGCAAAATGGAGGATAGAATGTGGGCACACACAATGGAAACAGTGTTTGAGAATGTAAGACAACCATTTTGATCCACATTAATGGAAGAAGTGACTGCTAGAAAATCGTTCATTTATATTCATTTATTTTTGTGCAAAGTAATTATTTAAAACCCTGTAGGAAGAAAGTGTGGACAACACTGTTATTTGTCTCTATGTCATTCTTCTGTTGAAAGCAGGTCATATGCCAAATTAAGATTGTCCACAATATAAAATCGTCAGACCACCCACAACTACATAAAAATACCTTCTACAAAAGTATTTTTTGCTGCACACTTGCAGTTTATGAAGTTAAATACAGCTTAAAAAAATTCCTAACTGGTTTTGCCAGAGATCAAATCACATTCAGGGCAGCATTTGCAGCAATATGCAGGTCAGATGGAATGGAAGACAATCATTTTGTTATTGCATACATTCATAGACTTATTTTTACATATGTTAGGAGGAGCAGAATTAAAGACAAAATGTGCTAAGTCCATCATTTCCAGCATGTGGTATGGTACATAGGAGGCTCTGGTAATCTGTGCAGTCAAGGACAGCGTGTATGTTTTGGTTCTTCCTGATTTTCAGCACACTCAGCCTGAAACTAAATACTTGACGTTCCAAGTGCCAGTGTTGCATTTTTATGTGTTTTGTCAAATTTAAAAAAATGCAATTCTTTTTAAAACATAGGGCCCAAAGTCAGACAGAAATCATCATATTTAATACTTGGTGGGAAATACTTTGCAGTGAGTTCCTGTCTGAATTCTTTAAGCCAGTGGCAGCATCAGCACACTCTTTGCAGTGGAACCTGAGTTAGCACCACCAGGGAAGATGCAGACGCCATTAGCTCCAACTGTCTCTGCCATTAGTCTCAACCTCAGCAGGTGCACTGCAGTTCAGTCAGTGAGTTCAGGCGATTGTTGAAGTTTATTTGCTGACCTAATAATAAATAAATCTGGGTACACAGCAATGCCAAGCTGTAAAAACGTATTCTACTTTGGTCAAAGTGATATTAATAATCCCTGTCAACACCTAAAACAAACCAGAAAATGGACAGTGTGACCTTTGAATCCTTTTAGGGTGACTTCCTGTCAGTTAAAATCCAAATTAAACTGAGGAGTGGAGGGGAGTTTATATTGCTCTTCACTGTAGCTAAAGAAAGACTGTCTGCTCTTTTGCTTCTCAACTGGATTCAGTTCACAGTGGATAGAGCTATGGGAAAACCTTTATGGTTCATCGCGGTCCCTATCCTATCTATTAAAAATGCATAGGAGTGGGCACTGGTTTGTGGAAGCCGCCATGTTCCCCCACCATATTTGAATACAGTGGCCGTATTGTGACTAATCCACTAATCGTGTTTTACTTATGTAACTAGAGACCGGCCACATACGTAGTACGCCAAAGACAGAGGAAAAAAGAAGTTGTAGGCAATCACGTGCGGGGGAGGGACATGTAAATTCATGCCTTCACCTTCAGACTCAAGATATGAAGGATCACGGATAAAGGTGGTTCTACAAGCTACTGAATCATGGGGTGTACTTGGTTTTTCACAGGACTGCATATCTTTTACAATGGCTAAATGTTATTGCCCTCAACACACTATTGATATTAGCCTTTTGCTTCTACCTTTTTATTAATATTCTGTTCTGTTGATATTGAATGTAATTACCTCTTTTTATTGCTCTTCTAAATAAACTGGAAAACGCAGAGTCAAGTTAACTACCAACTTTATTATATAATTCACCCATTTAAATTATATCAAGGCTTAGAGTTATCCATTATAAGTAGTGTGGCTGATTTGAGTGACAGGTTGTCTTCTTATTTTCTCCAATAAGGATGCACCTTCCTCACTAACAACACAACTAACTAACAGAACAAACAAAACAAAAAACAAGCAGTTCATATCTCTGTGATTAATTTTACTAACAAGCTGGCTGTATGCAAGTTTTTGTGGGTGAAATTCCAGTGTTTTATTGCTATATTTTTAGCATCTTTTAGCTGGTATCTGTGTAATGCACACACAGTCTATGAAAGGGTTTTAAGCAGTCTTGCTAGTATTAGCTAAAAACTTAACTATCTGGCTATGGCCATTTAACAACAAACTCAAGACTTCAGATGGTATCATCTCATTATTTGATGAGAAAAATAAAAGGATTTTTTGTACACTTGAGTAACATATCAAATGTTGAAGTGTCTGTATTTTTCAGAGCCTTGCTTTTGGCAGTTGAGGGTTTTCTTTTAGAAGAAAAGCACAAGTCAGGTGACAGATGGTTACAGTACATCTTAATTGCTCAGAGTTTTGCACTGGGCTCTCTGTGGTGGTCACTTTATATTCTACACAGGCCTCAAATGAGATCTGGGCCTATTGAAAATGCTAGCAAGGGGTAGTTTGATACATGCGTCACACAGTGAGATTTCAGCAGGGTAGAATGCTTCTCCCAAAACCCCCTGTGCTCTTCTCTTGGACACTTTATTTTCCTGGGAAGGTTTTGGGATGGGAATGGGCAGAGGAGGAGTTGAGGGTCATTGTGTCAGGGGGAAAAAAAAAAAAGCAGTGAATGTAAGGGAGCTCTTGGGTGATGGGCCTTGCTCATGTCTTTTATCCTTTGCAGTGAAAGGAGATGGAGGGTAGCGACTTAGTCTGCTTGGTGCCAAGTTTCCCCGTCTTTACTGAGGGCATGGGCCAATCCTGTGCCCAGGTGTCAGTCACTGGGACTGTGAGAGTCTGCGACGGAGCCTGCCGTTGCATCTCAATGACCTTGCACAAAAGTAGGCATGAGGAGGCCTGTGAAACTGCACACCATGAAAGAGCTAAGCTGGCAGGAGGAGAGATGCTAGCTGGAGTATATGTCGTTTAAGCGAGATGGTCTTCAACTGCAGGACTGAAAGGGCTCATACATATGAATGAAAGTCTGCGCTAACATACCACAGGTTCTTTTTGTATTGAAAGAAGTTTTATTTCCAAATGAGGCAGAAGCATTTGAACTCACTGGTTTTATCCTCGTTAACTGAATTCAGGCAGTCATAAGAATTCCATCGTCAAAAAAGAGCTATCCACAGCAACAGTGATGGGTTTTTCTGCCAGGAGGAAATTCTTTGTGAAACTCTTAGATACAATTCTGTCACTTTCCCATTCTGATTCCCTACATCTCTCCTTGAATTAGATTACATGATCAGCTACATAGTTTTCTCAGTGAGCTCAGTCTTTCGTGCACCCATGTCTCCTAAAGTCCCCTACTACAACTTCCACTTTTTGCCCCCTACATTTCTCCACAACTTCATAGTTGTTCTAACTAGCCACATGATTGGGCAAACTGGCCTCCTCGCGACTCACATTTACAGTAAATTTAATTGTATCCCTCATTAACTTGTTAACGTTGGAGTAGAGGGGCTTTTGAGCAGCGTGACGTAGGCTCTTCCTGTATGCTGAATCATTTCATGTTGTGTGCTGGATTAATGCGACAAGTAATCCTCCAGTGCCCTTCCTACAGATGATGCATTAAAATACATGGAGAAAGTTTGAAGTAGTCTTGAAGTGTCAGTGGTACTTTCCTTTGGAGGAAAATGATGAGTATTATTCAAAGTTAAGAACGTTGCAGGGTGAGGTATGTATTCAAGCCTCATAAACACTTGAATGAACACATAGCACTGGCTATGTAGCTATTAAATATGGTCAGATGGCACTAATGTCAGCCTCTTTAGTTCAAGCTCCACATCATGATGTTAGCAAAAGTAACTTTTGCCAACTCTGGGCAGAATCTAGTTTGCTCTCTCTTTTCAAAAGCCTAAAATATGAAGAGCTATTTTCATTTGCTCTTTTCTAGGCTACTTATTTGCTGGCTAAAGTACAAAATAAGTGAAATCGAACATTGCCAAAGTGAGTTGCTGCTGAAAATGCAACTGCAGTGCACACTGAATTAAATATTTCATTAAATAACACACAGTCATACTTTCAAGATAGTGTAAATTTAAAAAAAAAAAAGAAAAAGTCTAAAAAATAAAACTGTATTAATATCACATACAAGATTATGTCTGCCAGTGCCAGTGTAAGCAGAAACCTGCTGGGCTATAAATTAAGCTAAACTGGAACTGCCATAAACTGCAGTTTGCCTGATGGCCACTTTGAGGCTACCTCTGAAAGTGAGTAAATCCCTACAGATTTGTACTTAAGTGTACAACTTAACAGCATTAGAAAGCATCCCTACAACCTGGTCCAAAATAAAACACTGCTGGCCTCTATAGATAGTTTACTTCTTCATAACAACTGTACAGAAGGTTATTTTTTTTCATATCACATCCATTTGGAATTTGTTGATGCTTAAAGTTTCGGGCATTGCCACTTTGATTGACAGGTGTCTTGACACAGGCAGCTGCAGCCAATAGCTGTCTGCTAGGCCTCACCTCCTCACCTGGAGTCACTAAACTTGACCTCTTCTAGCAGGTCGTCTACTAATTGGAAGGTTGGTGGTTCGACCCCTGGCTGCTCTAGTCTGCATGCCAAAGTGTCCTTGGGCAAGATACTGAATCCCAAGTTGCTCCCGATGCATCATTGGAGTGTGAAAGTTCGATAGACAGCATTTAGGCGTAGAAAAAAGTGCTTTTATGACAGTGTGTGTCTGGTTGAATGAGGTTTGTAGTATACCCACAAAGGCCATTAGAAAAAACCTATTTAGAAGACTATGGAAAAATGGCCCCTGACTTACTTGATTCATTAAACACTTTCAGGATGGCTTTAAGGCCTCAGTTACTAGTTTGAGGAATAAATGGAATAAAACATGAAGTTTGTTTTGTAATTTACACTCATTACTGGAGTCAAGTATCCCTAGAAGGATTATCCAGAGTATGCTCATTGGCTAACGGCTTGTCAATCACAAGTCAATAGCCAATGAGCAATGTAGCTTGATGCTTCCTAACAGGATATTACTAACCAGTGGAGGCTTTTCAGGGTAGTAGTGTGAGTGCACATGTAACATTGTAATATAGTGATTTGCTTAGGAAGGTAAGCAATAAATTACAGTTGCACTGTCCAGGTGAGACAGCTAGTCATCATCACAGTATGATGACTTGTTTTAAGGCTCATTACAGAGGCCAGATCTGATTCAGATTCAGTATCTGTGCGTTGATGAAATGTTGCAGTTAAACAGCCAACAGAATAATGGGAACCTAAACGAGGTTCATTCGAGCAGATTTTACAGTACAAGATGGGATACTTCGCATTGATTGAGAGTTTACACAGCCTGGGACTGCTTGATTTGGTTGCCAAAGATGGTTATGCCCCCCACGCCTCAGTTACTCCAGTACATTTGCAACAGGATAGGTCTGGCCCAGGTTGTGACTTTGCTGAAATTGCAGCTGACTGAAGGCGACAGGAGAGAGCAGTCCAGATCCAAAAACACACTTGGTCTTGCCAAGAGCAGTAGGTGCCAAAGAGGTGGAGAATATCTGCTTTTTCCTTGGGATGAAATGATCCAACTTTTTGAGGCATGATACTGATATCTTGGCTTTAGCTGTAGAGTGATACAGATTTGACAATTTGAGGAAGAGGAAGGGAGTCGCTCTTTTGAGGCAACATCAGGCTTGATGTCAACCCACTTGACCACTGTTTGCTTACAGCTACTGCAGGCAAACAGAACTTGTTGGTATAGAAGGTGTGAAATGCCTCCAGTCTGTTGACCGTTCGTTGTTAGCTCACTCCATGCCTGATATAGCATCGGATCAGTGCATTTCTCTTTGTGCTAGACATAAATTTTTCAGGTTCTTCTAGTTAGAGCTTTGAAACAGAAAATATTGCATCCCTTTTGGTCAGTTTTGATCTTAAACCAAAATAGTTAAGAATATTCAGCCGTAATTCTCTTGTTTGGCAGCTGTCTACACTTCAGACTCTCTAATCTCTTAGTCTGTCAGTGTAAAAGTCATCAGGGTGTGTATAAACTGGTTTATCTGGTTTATTCATTTTTGATCTGTAGAGCTCAAGGACAGAGATAAACCAGTGGAACGTGTTTCACTGTGCACCTTGTGCTTCTCTTTATGGGACGTTGTCACAGTCTTCCACAGTTTTTGAAGCGTTTTAGTCCAAAACTATGTGTCAACATCTAATTATGCAGAATGATAGGAGCATAATTTCAATCACAGAGAAAATACCCTGAACTCTACACTGAACAGACACTGAGGGAGAGTATCAGAAAAACAGGCTTATGTTGGATGATAAAGGCACGCCTGCGGTTTGGTTTCTCTTGTCAAGACTTCCTTCCTCAGAGCAATCAAATGGGTGTAGATCTTATGTCCTAGTTTCTGTGCAGCTCAACTATGTAAATTCCCCTCTGGAGTGAAACAAGCCCACTGATATAAACATGACAGCACGGGGTCATGTGTTGTTCAAATCCACAGGCTGGCTGGCAGCTAGCTGTGTTTGATGCAGGGTGGGTTCAGGTCATTTGGGAATAAGGAAACTAAAGATGAGCAGAGATATCTGTGCTTCAAAGGGGTCATGAGGCTGCTACTGTTTAAAAAAACACTTTTGAACGTGTGAACCTGACATGAACTTCCGTGGAATAAGCAGATCAGTTTATCAGTACTGGTATCTTTCCTTTCTGAGTACATCATTCTGTTTTGGTTTTTTTTTAAGGTCTCGTTCAACGTGAGTGTGGAGGCGAGGAGCTGTCCTCCCCGTGGCACTGACCAGAGATTCACAATCAAGCCAGTGGGCTTCAAAGACCGCCTGGAAGTGGCTGTGGATTATGAGTGTGACTGCAGCTGCAGCCGGAATGCACAAAACAATAGCAGCATCTGCAGCTCCATAGGTACAACATTAAAAATTCAGATTCATTTATTTTTAATTTCCATTTATAAACCCAAACAGCTGGTAGTGTAAAAGTGTTTAATTTTTTTTTCAAACTTCCAAGAAGGATCCTGGGATAGCTGCTCATCTTTTCTTCCCCTTTCTCCAGTTGGAAAGTTGGCTGACAGTGTTGTTTACAGTAAACTGCACAGGCCAACATATCCCTGCAGTAGGAAACCAAAGTTTGGAGGACATGTGAGAATCAGTTCAAAATGACTCGACCCCTTTTACATACAGTCCTGCTCTTTCTTTGATTACGTTGCTGAAAATCTAAAAAACTGCTGCACTGCTTTCTGAATCTTGCTAGGAAGTTAAATGCATTAATGCTCTCAAACGTTTTCTGGCATGCATCCTGCAGAACTCCCCACTCCACCCCTGTAAACTAAAGCTTTTATCAAACATTAATAAAGATTGATGAGTTGTGGACAGTTTGCCTTCAGCATCAGCAAACTCAAAAAGTTGAGAAATGGTCAACGTTTCAGTTACAAGCACTAGCCAATCAAATCATGTTAGGAGAATCCAGAGAAAGGAAGCAGTTTCTTGTACAGCTTGGTATTACAAAACGAAATGAAGGAGAGGTCGATCATTTTGGTGAACACAGCTAGTAATAGGGAGCTAGCTTGGTTCATGCTCATTGTCAGTTGTCATTAGCTTGTCTCATGAATAACTGCTTGTTGTCGTTATGACGACCAGCAAAGACGGCCCCAAATGTCAGGCAAGTGTTGAAACAAAGGGAACAGTTGGTTCTTTCTTATATATTGTTTGCCGTACATTAATGACTGTAAGCTAACAAAGAACATCAATGGTAAGTATAAGCCAACCATGTGAAATGATAATGACTAAATAATTCCTCAGTATAACTTAAAAGTGGACCTATTCTGCTTATTTCCAGCTTATTTTTAGTAGCTTTGTATTCACATGTCAAAATAATCCTTTTCGCGACCCCTCAGTTCATTCTCTTTCTGAAACGAGCTGTTTTAGCTTCTACACCTACCTTTAATTCGAACCTTTTTTCTGATTAGCAGCAACTCTTCACACACGCAGGTCGGTGGAGTTTTCTGCTCTCACAGAGAGAGCTGTGTGCCAGAGATGACCATAGAGGATGACCATTTAAACTTTCTGCTCTCATTGACACTCTACAGAACCAAGAGTAGAAAAAACTGTCTCAGTTAGAGCAGTCTAAAGTCTTTTCTTTTGGTTGTACGTATGCTGACCTCATTATTTGTAACTTTGACTATGTTTAACATGAGCAGTCACGATTGTAACAGTTTATATATGACAGAAATTAAGAAAAAGCAGAATAGGTCCACTTTAAGGGACATGAGAGCTAGGAATCTATGTTGATAAATCTGTAAGTGTCGTTAAGGAAACCTTTGCCTTGCAGGTACTTATAACTGTGGGACTTGTCACTGTGAGCCCGGCTACCTGGGTGCCCGCTGTGAGTGCCAGGAGGGTGAAGCAAGCAACATCTTCCTCAGTGCCTGCCGGGAAGCCGAGGGCAAGCAGATCTGCAGCGGACGAGGCGAGTGCAGCTGTAACCAGTGTCTGTGCTATGAATCGGAGTTTGGAAAGATCTACGGCAGCTTCTGCGAGTGTGATGACTTTTCCTGTGCCCGACACAAAGGCATCCTCTGCTCAGGTAGGAAGACCTCCCACATACTGCCTTGAGTTCCACTGAAGCTTGGTTGGTCTGGCATGGATCTTGCTTTCAGGGTGATGTTAGGAGAATTTTTTTTATTTGATTTTGTGGAGTTTCTGTGCTTGTGGTGAAGTGGTGGTTTGAACTACAGCTGGTGAGAGACCGCACCTCAATGGGCACTGAACAGGGCGACATCAAAACCCTTTAGATCTGCTGTGCTTGTTATGAGTTGGGTAATCCACATTAACAATGGCGAGTCATGTCCCATACCTGCTCTGGGTGTGTCTTGGTGGTTTGACCTTGTCCTGACTCCACTGTACCCAACCCAGCTTTTCCAAGTGAACTAAAACAGTCACCTGTAGAGCTGCTCTCTTTGCTCACGAAAGAAGATCAAAGGAGCAGCTGCACAAGTAGCTGTTCTAATGTTCAGCTCATGTTTTGTTTACTGTCTGCCTCTGGGAGCATGTCTGTTGAAAAGATTTAGTACTTGTTTGCTGTTGGTGCAGAAAAAGGAAGCCAGTAAGTGCAAAAAAGCTGCTGTTCCTGTAATGGCCACTTGAGACTGACTATGAAAGCGAGTCAATTTCCATAGACCCCTGTGTTAAAATGACCAACTTTACAGCTTTGAAAAACATGTCTATAGCCTGGAACAAAACTGATTTGGGACTCTATGGACTCCATCCCTTTTTTTTTTTAATTCACCCA
Source organism: Heterochromis multidens (assembly GCA_015108495.1). Lineage (NCBI taxonomy): Eukaryota > Metazoa > Chordata > Actinopteri > Cichliformes > Cichlidae > Heterochromis > Heterochromis multidens. The sequence continues at coordinate 12,302 of VUQS01045207.1, forward strand.
TAGCTTTTTTTTTTTTTTTAAATGCTTAAATTTTGGGCCACCATTATTAATGTGTCGAGCAACTGAACCCGGACCTCTTTCTTTGGTTTGTGGTGTTGGTGCCTTTTGGAGCATTTTTAATGTAATTATCTGGTGTGATTGCTTTATGGTACAAAACATTCAAAAGGTTTGTGTTTGTTTTGTTGATGCCAGCATTTTTGTTTTGTTTTGTTTGCTTAGCAGGTATTGGTGTCTGTGTATTACACACATGCACTATATATAAAGGTGCCTCAGACCTACATAGTCACTATTCTGGTTTCAAAAAGAAGTCAGATTGTATGGGCGAGATTTACTTATCGGGGCAAAATAGTGTGTGACCGCAATCCTCAAATAGTGCTCATAGGTGTAGTTAGTTTTACGGATGATTTACAAAAGTTGCGCTGTTTTCTAAACAGAGGAACACTCAGTTCGTTTCAATATCAAGTGCAAAAAATAAAATGCTTTTTTGCTGTGTTAAATATCGGTGCAAATAGCAGTAAATTGCATGTCGCAAATTTTAGTAAATCAGTTTGCGCATTTGATTTAAGTATTCTCCTCCCTATATTTTGTGCCTTGACAAAAGAACTCCCAGAAATACATATGCAAGAGGGTCAGAAAACTCTTACACTGAGGCCTTAAATGTGAAATCTAGAAACCAGTGGGTGGTATCACGGTGGCTATGTCCATCATTTATATGCAGTCTATGCTTTTCTGTTATGTAATCTCAGCTAAATATTCAGGATGAGATAGATTTACCAGACTAGATATGTGAAAAATTAAGATTCACTGTGCTGTAGAGTGACTGAAGCATTTTGACCTTTAATTGTCTCCATATTGCCATCCTGAGGCATAAATATCCTCTGTTAATCAGCAATTCATGGGCTACAGCCAACTTGAAATCCTTGTCCTCGCATTGACTGTCCCAGCTTTAATCTGATGCCCAGAGAGAACCAAGACTTGGTATGAAAATCCAGGTTTGGCTCAGGGTGTATCTGTTGTTGTGTTCCCAGAACACTGGGTCCAAGACTTTGAGTTCTGGTGTGAGACCTCCTGGCTGAAGGAGGCCCACTGGCTCATCCCCAAGCCAACGGCTGTTCCTGTGAAACCACAGAGAGCGCTTTGTGCCAGTGGGGCCTGCTTTGGCGCGATCCCTTTACACAATGCCTGCCACTATTTATCTATAGTCAGTAGAAACAGAAGTCTTTCGTTCAGTCAGTGGCCGAGGCTGGACATCTCAATACACAGATGCAGAATGGCTTTTTGTTTGCACTGATCATCCATAAGCAGTCATTAAATGTTAACAGTCCACTACGTTCTGTCCCTCTCTTCCTTTCATCTGCTTTCTCAGCATGGTTGCCCTGTGTTAAACTGTAATGAGGTCCTAATGATACCAAACAGTACACCTCCTCAATGCTTTCCTCCCTGCACTCCTTTGAATCTGTCAGTTAATTATTGTGTACCTTGTACACATCAGTGTACAGCTATCAGTGTGTCAATCTGGCATGAAGTTTGGAGAGTGTAGGGAAAGAGGTTTGATATCACTTGATATAACTTGTGATGTTTCTTGGATTATTACTGCTGGCTGCTCTGCAGTATGGAGGATATACTGTAAGCCTCCCTCTATAGAGCTGACCAGTCCCTCCTATAGTCAACTTGTGTTCTTGATTACCACCAGTATTTAACTTAACTCAAAGGCAGACAGTGTGCGTTTGTGTCAGGGTGACTGTATTGTTGTATCGTCTTTTGTGATTTAGTATTGATTCCCATTACAGTTCTGCTGTTGGGCAGTTATATTTGTGCCAGCATGTGAATGTTGAAATTTAAATATTGATTAGACAAGTGTCTTAATGTTGCTGTCTTTGCAGCCCTGCTGATGTAGCCATTAACATCACATCAATGGCTTCATCAGCATGTTAAAGTGGCAGCATTCTATCATTGAGACATATTCGACAGTGAGAGTTCCCTGGGTAAGAGTCTGTCTTGTTGTAAATGTTCAAAGAGCTGCTCTACTGCTCCTGTTTCTAATATGATGATAGCTGATTCTACTGGGACCTGTAGTCCATGCTGCCGTATTACTTTCTACTGTCAGCATGTTTTCTTGGTCTTCATACTAAATAACACAGTTCTTTAGGGAAAGAAAATTCTTTGCTCAAATAACTCAAGCCGGACTACGTCCTCCTCAAATCTGAAAATAGCAGTAGCGCTGGAATCTGTATGGACATGCATGAGAAGATGATTTTGAACGGGAGATCAGCCAATTTTAAATCTGGACATGGTTTCTATGGGCCTGCTCCCAGAAATGATAAAACATTGCTAATAATTTGTTCAGGAATGTAATAGGAAATGAGGCCTGCTGATGTAATGTGTACACAATCAATGAAAAGCATACTCTTGACTTTTAAATAAAGTCGGGGGAAAAAATGGTCACATTTTTTTTCCAATGAACCAAAGTAACTTCTTCAGTTCATACCAGTCCTCTTGTCACTCTTGGAAAAATGCTGCTTATCCTCTCAGAGTTGTAAGTGAGGACACAGAAGCAGGTTGCAGTCCACATCCAGCTGTAGTTCACACCAGCTGGGCAGACTGGCTATTTGGTTGAGCGGTAAGTGTGTGGGTATGAGTGTATGGGAGTGTGTGTAGGTATGTATATGCTGTGGTGGCACGACGCAGTCAAAACCACTGGAACAGTGACATCATTACATGTCTTAGAACGCCTGTGCTGCTCTGCCTCTGTTTTCCAAGGTAACAGTGATTCATAAAGACTTCCTAGTCCTCCTGCCCCTCTGACCCACATCTCCTCTGCCGACTCTGCAGCTGTTTCTAAATAATGATCTCAGCACTCAGCAGGCTGCAGTTGCCAGAAATAGCATGGTTCTATTTTCCAGACTTGCACAGACCATCTTTTACCTTATAAATAAAAGCGTGCATGCACACCATGTGCATTCACGCACAAGAGTGTGTCACCTTATAGAGTAAACAGAAACATGTGTTTATTCATGCTCATGCAGGGCATTACTGGAACTGTGCTTCAGTGAAGCAAACAGTTCTCTTCAGCCTTAATTGGTCTATTTGTTTTGTCATGGGGCTGTTTGGTTCAAAACAAGAGATTTTCTTTGCTACAGGCTGAAAACAGACCAGTGTTACACAAGAAGAGTGCAAGTGTGATTCAAGTTGTCCTAACTGCAGAAAACATATGTTGAAACAGAGCTGTAACAGTCCTGGAAAACCTTACCAAAATATGCACAGTTCCTGTTATCATTAGAAAATATTTCTTATATTTTTATTGCTTTAACAAGAAATGTCCCACTTCAGCTCTGTCAAATATAAAATTCTCAGCAAACCAAAGTGACCTTTAAAATCCTTTTTGGAAGTTTGGTTTATCTTCTTCAGTATGCATCTTTCCTCTGAGGTCCCAGTGATTAATCAAAGTAGCTGATCAAAACCAGTAGCTTGTCTGAAATACTGTATGTGGATTTGAAACAAGTTTACAGTAGGAGTTAGAAACATGCAGCAGTGGGTCTAAAATTAACTATTAGATTTCTTTTGGATGAAAGGTGAAACGTCTTCAAACAACTTAAAGAAGTCCATTTTCCTTCTTTCAAACTCTTTGACTATCATGTCCTGGATGACTGAGAACCTACACAGGCATATTAGATTTCTCCTTACTTGTGTGCAAAGCAGTGATCAAAGCAAAGGGTGGCTATTTTGAAGAATTTAAAATGTAAAACATGTTTTGGGTTATTTCACATTTTTTTGTTTACTACATAATTCCATATGTGTTCATTCATAGTTTTGATGCCTTCAGTGAGAATCTACAATGTAAATAGTCATGAAAATAAAGAAAAAACATTGAATGGGAAGGTGTGTCCAAACTTTTGACTGGTAGTGTATCTTTAATGACTTAAACCAAATCTGTCTGAGAGTGATTACAGTTAGTCTGAGTCAGACTGCCTTGTTGTTTTGAGACCAGTTACCTCTCACCAGGCAACCTGTGCAATCACCCTGTGATCAAAAGTGTTGTTGAGGGTGGTTCACGCTCAACCACTGGGCAACCAGTTGGTGCAGCTACTTTTTCCCACAGCAAAAAATTTTCAATGCAATCACCATGCAACCACAGACTTTTCCTAATCAGACAGAGGTTGCTGTCCTCTTTTTACTCTAGTGTGACTGAACTAGTAGTGAAGTTGATGACATGATCTGAATGGGGAGGCAGAGTTTCAGACCTGCAGCTCACACAGATGGTTGGTGCTTCTTACATCTCACTGTTGAGATTCAATTCTTTTATTGCAGAAGACTGCTCTCGCTCTCTCCTCGCTCTACTGACTCTTCTTTTTCTCTCTCCTCTCTCTCTCACCCTCTTTCTGTGTGTGTTTGTAAAGGAACACTTGAATTAAACTCATGCTATATGTTAATATTTAGAGCACATATTCAGACCTACCTATTGATAAAATATTTTCAGTGACTTTTACCATAGAATAACACCAAAATAATATATACATTATATATTACATTCTATTCAGTCATCCTATTATTTCTTCATAATTTAATGGATGATTAAGCTAAGTGAGGGTTTTTAAATAATGAATTTATGTACCTTTTTGTTCTTCATGGATAATGAACTTACATTCTTTACCAAAATGGGAAAAATAGTTTTTTTAATAGGATAAACTCAATCTTCTATTTTATTAGCACCATATATTAGATTCTCCCAATCTTTTATCTCATAGTTTGAAAAAACCAAAGTCAAGATTTTATTTTGTCTGTCACTTGCTTTGATGTACTTCAGTAAAGCTATTTACTTATCAATCAGTTGCTTATCAACCAAATATCACAGTACCACTGTAAGAGTACAGCATTCATAGGTCTTTCATTGTGAAAGACATGGTCAAAAAGAAGCCTTTTTTTGGCACATGCATAGAACAAACTGGGTTTCTGATATAGAATAGGCAGTGACAGTGGTATTAAAGGGGAGGAGCTAAAACTTTCACACAGAAGATGAGCTGAGGGACTGCAACAGGACTAACTAACTAAGGATTATTTTGAACTTGTAATCAGAGCTTTAGTCTCTAGCTTTAGCAGAGTACAAGAATAAAAATATGGAGCTGGAAATGAGCAGAAAAAGTCCCCTTTAAAAAAAAAAACAAAAAAAAACAAAAGATGATCCTAGTCATCTTTTTCAGTAAGATGACTAGGATCTATTCTGCAAAGAGCATTTGATCCAGTGGCTGTGTTTCACATTAATGTTTTACGTGTCAGTACTTGAACATGCAGCAATTAGTGCGCCTGGTGTTCATTAAGACTGGGCTGGCAGCCATCCAGGCAGTTGAAGGATCACAAGCAACACCAGACTCGTCACTAGCAAGAAGTGATTAAAAGTAATGCTACTGTACATATTTCTGGTACTTTGATGTCAGTTTGAGTGTTAGCGGAGTGCTAGTATTCATTTTACCACAGACTAGGATGCAAACATTTTTATCATGCTGTGAATTTAATACATACTAGTGCCAGTGTTTGGGTGTATTCGATGTGAACTGTTCTGTGTCTGACTGAACAAAGCTACATGTGCTGCACCTGGACACCTGCTCTCATTTCTCAGACCCTGAGGTACAAAAACACACTGGACGACTCCTCCCTCTTCTTTGAGACTTGACTGAACTTGACTGCTGCAGACAAAGACCTCAGATTTCTGCAGTGAAATACTACAATACAGATACAAGCTCACACACTGATCTTATTGCTGTTTTCTGGTTGATAATGTACTTTCTTCCAGTGTACATTTTAAGTACTTTAACCAAATGTTGGCACCAAGTTAATATCTAGAGTAATGGTGCTTGTGAACTAAAAGGTCAGAAAAGATACAGTGGCGTGAAAAAGTATTTGCCCCCTTCCTGATTTCTTAGTTTTTTGCATATTTGTCAGACTTACATGTTTCAGATCATCAAACAAATTTTCATATTAAATAAAGAACCTGAGTAAATGCAGTTTTTAAATGATGATTTCATTTCTTAAGGGAAAAAAGTTATCCAAACCTACCTGGCCCTGTGTGAAAAAGTAACTGCCCCCTCTTGTTAAATCATCAATTAACTGTGATTAACCACATTTTTTTGGAAAGCTGAGTTCAGTTTCACTAGCCACACCGAGGCCTGATTACTGCCAGACCTTCTGAATCACAAGCTCACTTAAATAGAACCTGTCTGACAAAGTGAAGCAGGCTAAGATATCTCAAAAGGCAACATATCATGTCACGATCTAAAGAAACAAAGTCATTGACATCTATCAGT
>VUQS01045209.1:0-20907 GCA_015108495.1 Heterochromis multidens
TTTTTCCTCTCTATATATATATATATATATATATATATATATATATATATATATATATATATATCCTTCAAACAATTTGTGAAACTACTTGCAAAATGCTAAATTGATTTCTAAAATTATAGACAGCAGTTACTAAATTGCTGTACTAATACAGTGCTAACATAAAATGCCCGTTGAGGATGTATAAGTTAGTTAGTGGTTGAACAGCACTGATTACATTAATCATCAAATCAAATATTTCTGCAGTATTATATGAAATAACCACTATGGTCAGCAATCCCACTGCTATGTGATAAGAAGACCTGTGTTAGACAGAGCTACCACATACGCATGTCTGTGCAATGATATCTCTGTGTACAGCAGTTTCACTCCCTCATACTACTTCATTTAAGTGTGTCAAATTCTTTAAATGACTCCAAGAAAATTACAATGTGTTCAGTTTACCCTAGTGACCTGCAAAGTCCCACTTCCCCATCCAATAAAATACATTTGACACAAGGTGGGACAGGATGCCTGCAGCATGAGGTTTTGAAAGATCACTGCATTACATGCATTTTGTCAACTAAAACTGATCTAAAACTGTTTGGAGGGTTTTTTCGCTGTTATAATGTATTTTTAGGCTGACTGTTCTCCGGTTATTAGTAGCTAAAAGTATGTCTTATACTGTATCTTGTCATTTTTTCAAATGCTAATCATTTTAATGCATCCATCCATTACATCCATCAGATCCTTTTTTAATGCTTTTATAATATTTCACTGACAAATTAGGAATAAAGCATTGCTGTGTAGTTCAAATAGAAAGAAGATTAACTAGAATAAAAAATATATCTGGCATTCAATGTAGCTGCTCAGTCCTCCTTGGACCAAAACAGAAGAATTAAGGTCTTCACCAGCAATGACATCACCATCCAGTCATGAGCTAAAACATCTGCCGCCCTAAAATCCAGACTCACACAGACAGTGAGACAGATAGAGGAAACAGGCACAGAAAATGGGATAATACATCACAGGCAAGCAGCTTTTGACCTATGAGAAAATATCTTGAAAGATGCGCTAAGAAATTCATTCAGCTGAATTCCATTGTTCCTTTGACATTTCTTGGACATTCAGTGTGTCCAATCTGTGCTGGAAATGGTTTACTTGGATGAAGTCCTTGATGTAATCCATGAGATTTTTCACTCTCTTCACACACGTCACTGTCTGTTCTTCTCTGTGCAATAAAGCATTTAAAGTCAAGCAGAATAAAATGTTTTTCTTCCCTGTAGGTGTGAAAAGAGTATAAACAACTTGCAATCCATTACTGTGACTTTTTTTTCTTTTATCATCTTAAGAACTCCTGCTTTTTTTTTTTTTTTGTCAGTTTTTTTTATAATTTTTTTTTTTTTTTTTTTTTGGTCAGTATGCATGCATTTTTTTTCTATGAGATGAAACTATTTGTCTTTGCTACACAACTTCTTGGAAAGCCTGGTTTCTTTATTCTCACATTTGTTTGGCTTACAAAAAGGGAAAAATCTGATGCAATGTTATATTGCAACACATCAGGTATGTGATAATTACTGTTTGTCTGTTCACTTTCTTGTCTATCAACAGATTACGCCAAAACTAACAGAATAGCTGAATTTCATTACATTTGGCAGCGATGTGGAGCATACATACAGCAACACAGGAAGTTATTACATTTTGAGAGGGAGCTGGATCACTTTGTTTAAAACTGCCCTGGCACTGGCCTTGGCAGAGGATGCACTCTCCAAGTGCCCTTTGAGTTCAGCATATGTACATGAAAAAGTGAAGAAAAGTGCCAAATGCAATCAGTATTAGAGTGTCTGTGTGAACCAAAGCACGTTTCCTACTAATATGAAGAACTTGAAAGTAAGAGAGATAAAAGAACTTCCTGCAAGTGGAAAAGTAAGAAACATAGGCTTCCTCATGCTCAACTGTCAGGAGAACAAATCATAATTGAATTCATGAAGGTGTGGTGAAACAAAGTTACATGTGCAACCTAACCTCACGAAAATGCTGCAAGGAGTTATATCAGTAAAATCCAGAAATGTCAGGATTAGGCCAAATGCAGACAAAAACATACCGCATCCAGTTTTTATTGGAAACTTTCATCCAAAAAATACACAAGCAACCCACCTTAAAGGAAACTGGATAAAATACATAAGATGTGTTAAAAAAAATCTAGCTTTAGCTTCTTTTTAAAAAAATATAATTAGCAATTTATGTGTTTATTTAAAGAAACCTTTAATATGTAACCGGACTCTTAAAGCATTCTGTGGTTCAGGATGTTTGCCCACATTAAAATTGACTTCTCTGGGTAATGGGAAAAATCTTCCACTTGCCTCCCAGCAGCATTAGAGATGTTCATGATTTTTCTAAGTTTGAGCCTACATCAGCATTTTAATAGGTGTTATAAGCCAGAGAGGATTAACTCTTTTGCCATTTTTTTGGAGATTTACAGTGATGTGGAACAAAAAAGGCCACTGGCTAACCTCGCCACAATCTTTGATCTTCTTCTACAATACCTCAGTGTTCATGTCAAGGAATATTTGCACACTGATTAGCTCATTCTCCATAAATGTTCTTTTGACTTGCCAGGTTATAACCTAATGTGCCCAGGAAATGTCTCAGAGGCTCAATTTCGTTTCAGAATCTGGAGTCACTCAGAGTTACGGTGACAAATGGAAAGAGTTGCGTATGCGGCACCTCTTCACTGTGGTACAACAGAACTGGAAAACCTTTGTTTCATGACATCAAAACCACAATACTTACCTCATATGCTCCTTTTTATAGTTGCATTGGAAATTATAGTCTGTGCAGTGTGTCACCAAAACATGTTTACAGTCAAGGTTAAAAAGGTGTTTTCCTTTGATTTCTTGACAATATTATAGAAATAACCTCTTCAAGCAAAACAGGAATAAGGGGGGGAAAAAAACTAAATACAGAACCAAAGTCAGAAACCACAATATCAATAAAGCCAGACATAGCATATAAAATGGTGATTTGCAAAGCACATAAAACAATATGAAGAATGAGATAGAAAGTTTAAAATAAAATTACTCGTATGACCGTTCCATATAATTGGGTTTATTAAGATGTGGGCACAGTGGGTATGTTCTGACAAAACTCTGGGGAGCTGCTACACAGATGTTAAAGTCAGAGTTGAACAGTAAATGGCCAAACGCCCAGATGGAACTAAAATGTAGGAAATAATACTAATGTATGGTTACAGTTGATCACAGGTAGTGTTTTTTTATCCCAAAACAATCTTATATAACTACTAGATCAAACAGTATTCAGCACTTCCAATGATTAAAAAAGTTAATAATAAATCACGTATCATAAACTGTAATTACTAGCGGTGCTTGATAATTTGCATGGTTACAAGTCACAGGGGTAACTTTTTTTTTTTCTTCTGGAGGACTTTTAGCCCACACAAAAGCTTCAATTCAGGTATGTTAGTGCATTTCCTCACATGAATTACATGCTTCAGTCCATTCCGAAACATTTACTGTTGAATTAAGGTCAGAATTTTGATTTTGCCATTCAAAACTTTATCCTTATTTCTCTTTTGTGGAAGGACTGTGCTGAGGGTCATTGCTGCATGATCCACTTTCTCTGATTCTCTTTACGCTTACTCCAAAATTTGATGGTTTAATTTAAAATTCAGTGGTCTTTTAATAATGGCAAACCATCCTGACTCAGATGCAGAAAAACAGGTCCAAACCATGAGACAACCACCACCATCTTTTACAGATAGGATAAGGTTTTTATGTTTGAATGCAGCTTTCTCCTTTCTCCCCACATCATGCTTCTCTTTTAACAAAAAAAAAACCATTCTGTTTATTTTGTTCTCATCTGTCAATTGTTCAAAAAGTCTTCGGGCTTGTCCACATGATCTTTAGTACACTGCAGCACTGTTGCTTTTGGAAAGAAGTGCTTTGCTGCCATGCAATGCGCTCATGAGCATTAACATTAGCCAGCGTGAGAGAGGCCTTTAGTTTTTTAGAAGTTACTCTTTGCAGAGTCTTTGTGACCTCCCAAATTATTACATTTGTTGTTATTGAAACCTTTTTATTGGGTGATCTGTCCTTGGGGAAGGAAACAATATTCTTGAGTTTCTTCCATTTGTACACAGCTTGCCTGACTGTGGCGTGGCAAAGTCCAAAGGAGAGATTGCTTTCTAAACTTTGTCAGCCTCTTTTTTTCTGAAGTCCTTAGAGATTTCATTTGTTCATATCATAATACACTTTCTAAATCATTGATTGTGAAGATCACACTTTGATAGAGCCCTGTTATTAAAATAAAAAACAGGATGCGCAGTCACACCTGATTGTTGGTGGGATAATAACCTGAATCTAATTTTACCTTCAAATTTACTGCTAACCCTAGAGGCTTACATACATTTTCCTAGTTCTCTTTAACTACTTTTAGGAATCTTAAGATTTTTCTGGCATATTTAGGCAGGAATGTAGAAAAAAAAAGGGTCACAAACCTTTTTCCTGCAACTGTTTTTATTGGACAAACTAGTCCTATACGATAAATAACATCTTTATCATCAGCCAACTAATTCAGCAAAGTAATAGCTTAATTAGTTGCTCAATAGCTGATGAAATCTCCTAATGACTAGTACAGGCAGTCAGACTGGAGGCTAGGAATGCAGTTCCTGTTTTTGCCATCTTCTCTCCGAGATTAAGGATGGATACTGTTGAAATGTTGTTGAAAAATGTAGTAAGAATTTTGATGGTAAATATACAACAGTTTTTTGAACATGCATGTATGACAAAAGTAAATAAGGAGGACTACAATTAGTGCAGGGTACAAGTAACGGGCTTAATATTTTTGCAAAGCATCCCAAATGGCAATGGTATATCAGAAACACCACCTATACTCACTTTAGGGTCATTGTTTTAAGCACATCTTCCAAAGCTTAATTTATATTCTAAAAGGAAAAAAGGACACTGTGAGCATCAATAGTGTCATTCACAGGCAGACAGTGGCGCAAATGGATTCATTCCTGTGGCCTGGCACTCAGGCAGACAGTCAGGATACTCACAGAGCCTCAGCCACCATTCATGTAGCAGCACGATCCAAAGATTACCGCACTGGCTCAGCTGTCTTGCCAACTACCACACAAACTGCTTACAGCATGTGGAAAGCATGCACCCACACTAAAGTAAGTGTCCACGGGGCATGAGTTTCAAGGGGGACTCAACAACTCCTTTGTGCTGTGAAAGTTTTAAAACTCTACTCACAGCACAAGCAGCTTCATTCAAAGCTTTTTTAGCAGCAGCACTTTATTAGCAGCTCAACAAAGATCCCGCTCACACCTGCTGAAGTGTATCTTAAAGAGATCCAAGTCAGACCTCTTTCTAAATGTTCTCTGACCTTTACAGAAGGACTTTGTTCGTTAACCACAAAATAAATGAAAAGTTAATAAAAATCTTGTCTGTTCTTTTGTCTATTCTTTCCAATCCCACCTAAATGATTCTTTGACTGTAATTTGGGGATTTATAAGAATTAGCGTCACAAACTGCAAATGCACTTCCTCAAGTTAACCAGTCAGAGTTATAACAGATAAGTTTAAGCTCTTCACGCAGACCCCCACCATCTGTGACCTTTTCCTGAGGCTAATAAGTCTTCTTGTGTAATTACGTGCTGTGAAGCCCTTCCCCACGGCAGTAAAGGCATAAGCTTCATTAAAGCGCAGTCGTGGTTTCTATTAGATTTTTCAACACTAACTTCACTTTTACCTTTCTTTCTCTAAAACTGGCCATACAATGATTCCTTTAAATATATCCAGAAGTGTGTTTTTTGATACATGTGTAGTTCTGCAAATAAAGTGGAAGTCTGGAACAGCCATTTTTGCCATGGCTCTCTGCATATTAATTTTGTTCAATAATCATATTCATTTATTACTTTTTCTATTTAAAAATAAGACATACTCATGGCTCATGTGCATTTTGTTATCCTTTGTCATTGTTTAGCCAGTGCACAATCAATCTTTAAATCAGACTTTATTTATACGGCACCTTTCATGCAGGTTAGCGCAGTTCAAAGTGCTCCAGAGATTACAGAAAAGCTGATAATAAAAAAGAACAAATGTTGAATAATGAAGTAATAAAAATGGTTTAAAGATAGATCCAATAAAGTAAAGAACAAAACATCACAAAATGAAATAGAACAATTGTACAACACAAATAAACTAAAAGTAAGTGTAATATAGTAGATTAAAAGAAGCTAAAGCCATAAACACAGGCAGAATGAATCTTAAAAAAATCCAGCTGATAATATTTTCCTAACATTAGTCTTATAGTTGTCTGTGGACTGGATTTTAACTAAAACTGAGTGCAAGTTAGTGTTGTCTGTATTGTAAAGCTCTGGAGAGGTAATAAATAGGAAACTGCTTTTACTACCATTGTTTCCATGGTCAAGAATAACAATTCATGTCTCTGTAAGAACAACAGCCAAATCCAGAGGCCAGGTTTGCAGTTCAGCACCTGTTGGCCTCTTGACCCTGTAGCATGGCTGTACAAAGCTCATAAAATCTAAACTACAGCACTGCTTCGTGAGGTCACTGCCTGAAATCGGAAGGACACAGTCTGGTACAATCCCTGTCAGAGCAGAGCAGGATCAAATATCAACCAAACATGGAAAATAACCTCCCCGAGGTAAAAGAAACATGCACGGTTCAGGAGGTTGAAAAATACCAACCACACATTGTTCAGCTCACATCCCCACACACCGTGTCCACTCACAATGTGAACAGCTATGTTGAAATACACTGATGCAGGCTCAGGTAATGATGGGAAACTTAGAGAAGTGGGCTACACTGGTTCGAATCCACCAGCTGGGTTTGAATCCACCATCCGGCTGGGGCTTTTCTGTGTGGAGTTTGCATGTTCTCCCTGTGTCTGAGTGGGGTTCCCATCAGGTACTTCCTCCCACAGTCCAACAAAATGCAATGTTAGGTGATTCTAAAATAGCTGTAACAGTGAGCATGAATGGCTGTCTGTCTCTATGTGTTAGCCCTGCAACAGACTGATGACCTGTCCAGGGTGCAACCCACCTCTGTCACCCCATGACAGCTGGGATAGACTCCAGCCCCACTAATGCCAAGCAGAAGAAAATGGATGGATGGGGTACAGTGGAACAGTCTTAATACTCAGGTGCATTTTTACTGTACTCTTTGTCACACCAGAACCCAAATCATTACATATGTCTGTTCAGGAACATTTTGCGTCATATTAAAACACCTTTCAACATGCATGGTTAAGGTTGTGGCATATGTAAAATCCAAAAGATAATATTTTCCTAAATCTAACCAAATAGAGGCTGACAAAAGTCCTTATGTGGACTGTTGCTTTATGAAATTGGGTTGTCATTGCTCTGCGTCAAATAGTGCTGCAGCCAGTGATTCAAAGCACCAATGCCAAAGGACACCTCGTGGGTTTTTTGTTACACAAGCAGCATCTTAAAAAAAAGGCAGTATCTGACACCCTTCAAGCTCAGCTGAACAAGAAATAACAAATTTTTTAGTGTTACGAAAGACTGACAGTTCGGCATCCCATTTGCGGCCACAGCCAATCAGAGTGTGAGCCTGGGGATGCTACTGCTGTGGGCACCCCATGGCTGGAATAGCACAGCCGCAGAGTGAAGTGGAAACAGTACAGGAAATATAGGCTGTGTTCGGTGTTGATATTCTGAGATTAAGAGTGTGCGCTCAGATACTTGTAAATATATTGTTTATTGTAATATTCATTATTGATGGTAAGAGTTTTAGTAATGTTAACCTCAGTCATTATATTTCTGTAAATATGTGTAACTGTGCTTCCATATTTGGCATCCTTGAGCTAGCCAGGAAGACAGCCGTTCTACAACCAGGCCTCACTCACTTCCACTACCAGCAGGAAAGGGTGTATCATGGACCAAAGCCCCGTATCCCTGTGTTCACCAAGGGGAAACCCAGAGAGTTTACCAGGTTATAGGTAGCATTGGACAACTTGTTACCAGCTGATACTACCGAGTGCTTCAAATACCAAATACTGGTAGATCATCTAAAGTTCAAGGAGCCTCAGTTCCGCAGTTGTTAGTGTGAATACTGTTAGTAGGAATACTAAATCCTCTTTTGTATCTATTTATCTTTCAAAACCACACACACACATATACACCCTCCCTCCCACAATATATTTGTATATTCTCATACTTCAGTAAAACCACTATTGGATTGTCTTGAGCATTTCTAACCAAATGCACCACAGTCGCTTCTACATATTTCTTACCAGAGGATTACCCAGCCTTTAGAACATTAAACACTAAAGCTTTTTCTTTTACCTGTGGACCGAACCAGGCTAGCTGTTTCCCCCACTCTTTATCCAATCGCCTACAGGCACCAGCTCCTAATGCAAAGACAATAAAGTTCAACTGCACATATGGAGAAGAAATTTAAAAAACCATTGGAGGGAATTTCCCATTCCCTCCAACAGTAAATGTTTATGTTGCATGTCTTATGAAACTTATATGTCTCGTATTATGATTTCTCATGAAAGGGGCCCCTTTTTGCAGTTTCTTTGATGCTTATTTGATTCATAGCAAAAAGGCCACTTGTATCAGTAAATAATAGCATTAGATAAAGCATAAACATGTTTAAGCTTTTTTTATTATTTTGTATGCATATGGCTCATCTTAAATAATAATAATTATGGCAAAAAGGCTAAACCTGTTTCTGAAAAATGAAGAAATAACCATGAACAAGTTCTTAAATTAGGCTGGTGTATTTAAAAAAATCACCTGTTCACCCACCTTTGTTCTATGTTACTATTGTATGAATCTTATACCAGTAGTTCAAATGTCAAGAAAATCTCTTTTTACAAAAATAAGATCTAACCTTCACAACTTCCTGTTATTGCTACGTGATTGTGTCCATTTTGTTGGTTCAGGCATCATTAACCTATATCTACAGCAGCTGCTGTGCTAACAGCTTGAGTGTGTGTTTTTTACAGTATGTGCTTAAAATAAAAAAAAAAAAAACAGAGCTGCAGGCTAGATGTTGAATACAGATGTATCCTCCTGCACTTGAGGCCATAGTGTTTAGCAATGGAGCTTAACTCCTCACATCAAGCAGAATTGGAGACAACATGGGAGGCTGGTATGCCTCATGCTACAATTGCAGCTATCTAACTACACTCTAGATTTGACACTGGTGTGTCCCAAGTTGTCCAAAGCGGTTTCTTACTCTCCAGCCAAACAGAGACCCACCTCTTCTTTGACCTTACTCATCTACAAATAGGGTTTGTATTCAAAAACCCCAAATTGTCATCTGTGTGTCTTTTTAGAAAGATTTGGTCTGCATATCTAGCTATATTGTAGGTGTGGAGATCTCCATGCCTTTCCACATCACAGCCTGAGATTTACACCCTGTCTGCAATGCAATATTGTGTGAGTCATTTCCGTTAGTGTCCAAGCAATTCTATGGTTCATATCAACTCTTCCAACACACAGCCAGGCTGATTCACTGCAGTTAAATGAATCACTTCTCATTTAAACCAATTCTTATTCTAATCTGCAAAAATTTCAGACTGTGAGTTGTGTATAGACTCTGACTCATCTCTTCATTTTTGCCTAATATATCATGAAAAATGTCCATCTGCCCAGCACGCTGGATTAATCCTATTGTTTGCAAAGATGGGTGAGTGGTGTTCATAATCAGTCACTTTCAATCAATGCTTTATACTAATCTGTATGGGTGTATGGATCAAATTCTGCGTGACAATGGAACTGATTTTATTCTGAAGCATCACTCAGTTTCTCTTTCATTTCTCATCTTCCCCTTACTGTAAGCACATACAGTAGAGTTTCATTTGTTTTTCTCAATAAAATGGGTTTTGTTTGTCATCGCCACTGCGTATTCCAAACCTCTTGCAAACATTCATCCAAGCTTGGCCATTGTTTTAAAGATGACTCAACACTACTATGTGGTTTTTCTTTTTACCCATATTTCTCCCAAATTGGAACAGCCAGTTCCCCAAGCACTGTGGTCTTTGCTACTGCTAACTCCTACGCTGGGCATGGTGGAAAAGTTGATATCCTAACAGTTATATAAAGTTGGCTTATTGTAATAGTTTCTCTTTTTTCATTTATTTATTTATTAATATTTTATTAGTTGCTTGCACATTTGGGGAGCAATATAGAGGGGAAATCCTATGAATCAGTAGAGTTTTTAAGACTGCTATGATATGATATCAGTGAAAAGGTTATTTGGTCAATTGAATTTTGACACAAGGCCACCCTAGCAAATATGGCCAGTATTGCAGGGAGTATGTCTGTGTAGGTTCGACTTTAAGCCCCTTATAATTTCAGTGATAATCAAATTTGCAATTCATCACAAGCCAACTGACCTACCTAGCACCTTTGAGGTCCCTCAGGGTCTGAATCCTGGGGGCAGTTAACCAAGTAATGCAACCTTGGCTGAGCCTGGAAAAAAAAAAACATGACTAAAAGAAATTATTTTTCATTAATTTCCTAACCTCTTGGGGCATGTTGAAGAAATTACTCAAAGTCCTGTTTCAAAGTTTGCTGCTCTGGTGTGTTTACTGATTTCCTGTACAGTGAACTTGGAGACTCAGAGAGAAGGTCTGAGAAGGCAAGTCAACCCAGACCATTTTAAGGCTACTGCATTTATACCACAGATGACGAAAATGGAGGCAGAGGACTATGATCAGTGAATGGGGTGTGGTTTTGAATGTGGCTGCTAAGGTCTGGTAGATAGTTTATAATACAATGAAGTGATAAAATCAAAGAGTCTAAACTATAGGGGGTAGGAGACTGTCCAGACATTGTTTGAGTGCCAAATTCTAAAGTATATTTAATGGCAACAGGATGTGTATTTCCAATTTTTAAAAAACGGTTCAAAGAACAGAGAATAGTGAGTCTATCTTGATGTTCTTCATCAGGCAGAGGCCATCACATTTTGAGTGGTTGGAAGCACTGCAAATGTTAACTGAAATCTTCTCAGGTTAAACACAGAAAGCTTCTTTGGGAAACTATAATGACACACTATGCTATAAACCTAGTGCCGTTCTGCCAGCAGCTAGTAATGAGTGCTGAAATTATAGTTTTAAAAGCACATCCAGTCACACGAAGATTCAGGCCTCAAGGATTTGTTTTTTCAATCCATCGACTGACGTTTTAAACTCGAGGCTGTTTGGGGACATACTCAAGCTGCTGTCCTTCATACTTTCACATACTCTCACAATTAAATAATAGAAAACAACATAAGGTAGTGTATTGTACTCTTTTGTCAGTTTAGGGATTTTATTAAAAAAAGCTTGAAACAGCTCAAATATTTTTTTAATACATAAAAATAATTGTTTTGATCCCCTGTTGAATTTGTACGTTTGCTCTCTTACAAAGAAACGAGCAGTCTATCATTTTTATGGTAGTTTTATTTAAATGGAGAGAGACAGAATATCAACCAAAAATCCAGAAAAAACAAATAACATAAAAGTTATGAATTGATTTGCATGTCATTGACTGAAATAAGTATTTGATCCCCAACAACCCATCCAGAATTCTGGCTCCCACAGATAGGCTGACAGATTACAATCAATCAGTCAATTACAGATACTCCTGATCTCAACTTGTTATGTGTATAAAGCACACCTGTCCACAGAATCAGTTTCTTCCATTCCTACCTCTCCTCCACCACGGACAAGACCAAAGAGCTGTCAAAGGATGTCAGAAACAAGATTATAGACCTGCACAAGGCTGGAATTGGCTACAAGACCTGTTGGTGTGATTATTCAGAAATGGAAGAAATATAAAAATACTATCAATCGCCCACGGTCTGGAGCTCCATGCAAGATCCTGCCTCATTGGGGTGAGGAGGATCATGAGAAAGGTGGTGGATCAGCCCAAAACTACACAGGAGGAGCTTGTTAATGATCTGAAGGCAGTTGCAGCGCCTGCAAAGTCCCCCTGCTCAAGAAGGCACATGTACATATCTTAGGTTTGCCAGTGAACATCTGAATGATTCAGAGTTTGGGAAAAAGTGCTGTGGTTAGATGAAATCAAAATTGAGCTATTTGCCATCAACTCAGCCAGAACACTGAAGATGGGCTGTCTTCCAGAATGGCAATTTGGTTGATATTCTGTCGCTCTCCATTAAAATGAAACTACCATAAAAATTAGAGACTGTTCATTTCTTTGTAAGTGAGCATGCTTAGAAATTCAGCAGGGGATCAAATAATTATTTCCCCCACTGTATATATATTTATGATGACTTTGCTATAAAAGTTTGCATTTGTCTTTTAAATAAATGCATAGTGTTCAAAATGTTCCAGCTCCAGTACCTTGAAAAGACTGGCAGTAATTTATTTAAATTAAAAAAATGTAAAATATTTTTTGCTTAGCTTTATAAAAGGATAACCCGGTGTGAGCTTTTATTTTGCAGCCTCTTTCACCTGGCAGAAGGATGTACACCCAAACAAATAAATAATATATAGAGCCATTACTTTTACAATAGCAGCAAGCCAGTCATCAGCAATGTTGCCTAAGATTTAATAAAAGCACCTGCTTTTGCACCTTGAGTACAGAATAGTGAGTGCTGTTTGTTTGCTACCATCACTGACAAAATGAATATAATGCAAGCTTAATGATATTGAATTTTCAGTGAATGTATTTCAGAGCTCCTAGTTATATTTGTTGTGTCTGAAAAATCATTCATTGCAGTATATTGCTGTCTTCAATTCAATGAGGAGCCGCAAACTGACAGTAAAATCTCTGCCGACTCTGCAAATGCTAACCCACAGTGTGGGATAATGCCTCTACATCTGCAGAAGTCTGACATGATTATTAATCAACAATAACTTTTAACCCTCTGTGACAGTCAAAGTTATCAAACACCACAAAACAACTACAAATGCTTATATAACTGATGTCAGTTTCAAGCACACACACTTCGAAAGCAAATGAGAAACTGCCCTAGTAACTTTTGCAACATTAAATCTTTGCCAGTCCTGCTGGTGAGCATAAAACCACTACCAGGAACTTTGGCTCTTAAGACTAACTGTTTTCATCAGCACTGCATCATAAAAATGAGCAGAAGTTACTGGCTCCCTTCTATGTTTATGTTTCCAAATTTCCTGTGCTATGAACCAAGCAGTGCATTATTTATGCTTCCCAAGTTCATATACCACAGAGTCCCTGAAGTCATTATCTACCGAATGAGAGATGTACCAAATGACGCCACCCCTGACTGCATATGCAAGGTATTATCGTTTTATGATCATAGTTCTCCATACATTATAGCCTGCAGGTATGAAACAGAAAGATGTCACATCACAGGTCTCACGTATATTTTGACAAAATGTTGTCTTTATCATTATTCAACTATTTTTACTACCTTTACATATATTCATTTTGGACACACGCTTGCCTTTCATATGCTGCTAGAAGAAATTTGTCTATTTGTGAGACTGTATTTATGATCTGCTATATATTTGCTCATGGGAATTTAGTGTTTCCCTTTACAATAATAAGAATCATTAGATAAAGTAAGGACATTATGCTATTATGACACTATCTCAAAGCTGCAGCCAATTTACCTTCAAAAGTTTTTTTCGTGCAAAGTCTCTGCTCAGTCTCTTTTGTGTCTTTCAGCAGTAATTGTGTGGTTAAATAGCTGAAGTCACTGCTGGACAGAGTACAAGGAGCATTATGCTCTGATCACTCAGAGGAAGGCCAGTGACGCAGGATTCCTCTGACAGCAGCCAAGGTTCAAAATCTCTTAATCAAAGTGGGTTGTGGAGTTTCTGCTCTGAAATGCTCTGATATTTCTTTCATGGCTCTGTTAATTCAGCAGATTTATCTTGAAATTATCTTGTGAAATTTAGTTGTCTGATTAAATTTAGAGTACAATTTAGAGTTTGCTATGCACGATGGAAAAAAAATCCACAAGCTTCCAGTTTCCTATTTTTTTTCTTTTTGCTGCTCAGTTCATTTTTAGTATGGTATCTCTGGTACATATATCATAATAAAAACCACCCAGCATCACCCAGCAAATAAAACTGCTGCTCTGCTGAAGTGTGGATTGGGATGTAATGAAAATGCAAATGAAATTAATTATTTTGTAATAATTGTTCGTCATGTAACCGGAGATAAGGTACAAATTATGTGTTATGTCTTGTAATTGACTTTAAATTGGTTTTGTTTCTGGACTTGGAAAATTAGTAAGTGGTGATATAACATAATGAATAGCACAAAAAATAAAACATATCATCTGAAAACTGATACTTTAAAAAAATGTCATGGCACAGTGTCTTTTATAGACAAGCTAAGGAGATACTGCATTTCAAACTCATGTTAATGCATTTCCTGCCTCAATATTTAGAAACAGTTCATTGTGTAATTGAAACTGACTTGGGGAGAAGGATGTTGTTTCATGCTGTAATTCTACATTCTTGCCTATGGACACCATTCTTCTATCTGCCCATTATTTACAAGGCTAGAGCTAGCAGCCAATTAGCTTACCTTAGCTTAGCTTAGTGCAAAAACTGGAAATAGGGAAACAGCCTGGCTCTGTCCAATGAATGAAATCCATCTATGAGAACCTGTATAAAAGATACCTTCCATTTCTTAAACTTGACCATCTATTGGCCAGCATGCCACTTTGCTAGTATGGGTTGATACTCTTGCGCCTTCAGAACTGCCTTACTTCTTCATGACATAGATTCAACAAGTTGTTGGAAATATTCCTCTGACATTTTGGTCTCATATTGACATGATATGCTGCAGATTTATTGCTCCACAATTATGATGTGACTCTCCTGTTCGAGGCTGTGGAGGCCATTCGAGTTCATCTGATCAGTTCATTGTCTCAGTCAATAGTTTCACATCTTACTGAATACAGTATGATGTTCATTTTGTAAATTATGGTCGCCATTAGAATCGGAAAGGATAATGAAACAGGTTATGCTTTAGGCCAGGGAACAATGTATTTCAGTTTGTCAGCCAGAGCCACCCCTCGCTCACAACGTCTGGTTTCGAAAAGTGTAAAGTGTAAAACTACAGTCTGGCATTATTCACAGTAGGTTGTGTCAGACTGTTTCTTGGCTAGTATCTAGTAACTTTCTCTGGTTGCCTAGCAAGCAATCAAGAGGCAAGGAATAGTAAAACAGTGACTTGGTATTTTATACATTTGAATTTATAAGGATATATTGTAACATGTTAATAAGCAGATTTTGGTATATTTGAAGAGCCTAATGAGCTGCTTCCAAACTATATGCTAAACTAACCAGCTACTTAGTGAAGTTTCATCATTTTTACAGGCATGAGAATGGGATTAATCTTCTCATCTAGTCACTGCCAGAAAGCTATTTTACCCAAATTGCCAAAATGTTGATTTGATTTCATCCTAAGCTACCTACTGTGAGTTCCTCAAGAAAAAAGAAACATCTTTATTTACTTGTGTTATAAAACAAACTGTGCTACTTTGTGTTCAGACTGAGGTCATTGATCCCGAAGAGCATAAAGTCCAGTGACTGTTTGACGGCCGTTTTATTTGCGATGAATCATTTTTGGCATCGAAGGATTTGCCAGTGAATGTTATATGGCACTTGGAAAAGAAATCACCACAAACAGAAACCTTCATTTTTCTCTGGAAATACTGAAATCTGAAGGCATTTAATTTCTTATTAGTCTCCACAGAAATAATGACGAAACACCCAGTGTCCTAAATCCAGCTGTTTTCTGGCGTAAAAGAGCAGTTCACACGAGGTTCACTGTGGTTAAGTATTCCCTGTTTCTCAAAGATCAATCAAGCCACACATGTGCATGAATATAGTGCCAGTACAAGTCCGTGCTTTGCTGCCTATTAGTCACAACTATCTTTGTTTTACACAGTGAGTCAAAGGATATGAGCTAGCCCGAAAAGCAACAGCTGGAGCCTGCCAATGGCTGTAGGGAAGAAGACCATGATTTGAAACAGACAAGAACTTGGAAACTTTTTAGGTGAAAGCACTCCTAGGCTGTCATGTTTTTTTTTTTCAAAAGATTTCAAATAAACATCCAAATATCTGACATCAAGAAAAACTACAGTGAAAAGCAAGAAGAAACACTCTTCATCCTGTGATTCATAAAATCAAGAAGTTGCACCTTGGGTTTAGGATGGTAAGAATTTCAATAAATCCAGATATCAGAGTGTTAAAGAAAACAGATTTTTACAATAAAGAAATCAAAATACATTTAACAAATGGCACTGGCACTATATCATGCAGGGGGAACCTTCACAGCTGTCAGATACATCCAATTACTAATCACAAATCGTGTTAGGACTAATTATGTTGTGCTCAAAAGTAATGAACACCAAAACAAAATGACATACTGAGAAACATCTTATTTTAATCCTGTACATCTCTCAGAGACACTAATTAATGTAATTTCTTTCTTTCTGTCTGTCTATCTGCTCATTCTTTGCCTGTGGCTAGGGTTCAACATCATCTCTTGCCCCAGTGTGGATAGAGCTTATAAGCATCACTGAGGATGGCAGCAAAAGCAGATCCATGTTAGCCTTTCTCTCCCACACAAACACCACAATTCACAGCAAAAAGAATGCATTACATATATTATAGAATTTACCAAAGAAAAAAAAACTGAATTATCAGCCATTTTGAAATGTCTTTTGTAATGACACAGACACTGAGTATGCAGAGAAACAATTTTGTTCTCGGGCCATTATCTCAGACTGAAAAGAAATAACTTCATTAGGGTTGGAGACAGAAGGTGCAACGAGGCTGCTGGAGCAGGAAGTGACAGAAAAAAGCAAAGGAAAGCAAAGCAAAAGGAAGAACAAATAAATTGGAGCGGAATAAATCAGGCAAGAATAAACTTAATGCAAACAGCAGTTACAACAGTAAAAGTTACCGAACAAAGGGAACTGCTGTACACTGCTGTATTCTCTGTCCAACTCAATAAGAGCAAATAATGGAGACAAAGACAGCATACATACATCGTGGGCATACTCCTAATTACAGCAAACAAACAAAAGAAAACAATAAGGGCAGCACAGGGGTGAAATGATTAGCATTGTCACTCCATAGCAAGAAGGTCCTGGGTTCAAACCCACTGGCTGGTTGCCAGGTTCACTGGTCATTCTAAACTGCCCATAAGTGTGAATGGCTGTCTGTCTCTATGTGTTAGTCCGTTGATAGACTGGCAACCTGTCCTGTCCTTCCACCCTATGACAGCTGGGATAGGCCTATGCTCTAATATGTGGGACTGACAGACAAGATTGACAGATATTTAGTGATAAACCAAAAGTTTTGGGCAAATTTAAAATTTTGACCTGATGATGACACTACATAAAAAGCTGCAACATTTTTGGCATCCGTGAACATAAAAATACTGCAAGTTGTTTGAGACAGAAGTATGTTCTGCTTTATGTTCTGATTACAGATCTTAGACCTTAGAAAAAGTAGTCTGTAACAGGAGAGTTTACCCAATCACAGGTCTTTTCTTTTCAGCAACTTGTCACGAGGTAGGCCCAACCTATAGTATACCCCGCGTTATCAGCCTTCTGGAGACTAATGGGGGCTATAATGAAAAAAAAAACCAACAAAAATAAGACTTGAAACTAACATTTGAGACCATAAACTCATCAGATAGCTCAAGGGACTCAAATAGTCATTTTCCCATATACTTCTATACAACTGCTCCACTTTTTTGCAACCCCAGGAGTCAACCCCTGCCAGCCACTAAGTAGAATACAGTTTTATGGCAATTCTGTGGCAGATTCACTTTTCCAACCCTGAAGAAATGTCCATCACTTATATATACTGTCAGTGGGAGACAGGAGAGCTGCAGGTTGTGTCTATTTTCAAATTCTCGCTTTGTTAAATCTTTTACTCAATTTCTGCCTGTTGTAACTTTACCAAAAATAAAATAGCCATTGGCCTCCATCCATTAGTTAAGTATGAGAACCTTGAATCTTTTTACCACAATAGTGACGTTATGACCTGTTGCTATTAAAAATGTAATGGAAATGCCGTGGTCAGAATGACAATCCACAGAACTGTGGAGGGTTCAAAAAACAGCAGTTTGGTTGCACTTCACTGTCTCTGCATCTACAATTATTGCCTGTCTAAAATAGCTAACTGCTTCTGTCTGAATGTCTGTGCCAACACATCTGTTCATATGGAAATAAAGATCATGACATGTTCTGCATATTATAATAACATGTCTGGTATGCACGTTAGACAGGGTCCTGAGAATCCATTAAACCCATGTAAAATATTGGGCTGACAAATGTTTTACAGCTGTAAGGAGATGTAACATCATGCTCACCGTATGCATTAGCTCCGTCTCACTAGAACAGAGAGACACCAAAAAGAAAAAAAAAATGATAGGACTGTCGACTTTACAGATACTGGAGACTTTTTGCTTTACAGATACTGAGTTTGAGGCTTCTTAGACAAGGCCATGCATCTTCAGGCTCAGCTGTCTCCCCACTGTACTATCTAAATCCTCCATGGCCCACTATCTGTCAGGAAACACAATAGATTTGCTGACTAGCAGAAACAGCTGATAATGAAAAAGGATAAGAATGAATATTGGAATTACCCTTTGTGTAACATTTTACAGAGACTGAGTTGCTGCACAAACAGACCTTTTAAAGGGCCCATAATGTATGATAGGAGTGCCACCATCCTGTAGTCACTGGATATGCTGGGTCATTATTTCTTTGGCTTGAAGCTCTGCAGGAGAATGCCATGGGGTTCAGTTTCTGGATATAATTTGAAACAAACTATGGCATAAGGGTTTAAAGTAAGCAAGGTTGTAACAAGTGCAGCCAAGAACAGTTTCATGGGAGACTTTCAGTTGTCTCTAATTGGAGGAGACTGAGTGTGGCAGGATTTTGTTGCAGCATTATACACAATTTTTAAACAAGTGAGCTACTATGTGAATACGTTTAGGTCAGGAGTTGTGTGAGTTGCGGTTTAAACACAGTGACACATCTACATCTTAATTTTAAATGTAATGTCCCAACATAAAAAAGCATAACAGGGCAAAAAGTAGTTAAGGAATCATAAATGTGTGTTGTGCTCAGACAAATGCTGGAAAAATGTGCCACAGTTTAAGATTTGGACCTTTACCAGATGTCTAAATTCCTTAGATGTCAGATATCTAAGCTACCAAAAATTGTCAAAGCTGGATTTCCTGAGTATTACCAGCAATTTTATGTACATTTTTTATGCTTTTACATAATTGACATATCTGGAGATCTCATAACATTTGTGGTCAAAAGATTATTATATCCACAGATCAGTCAGATAACTCTAATTTGAAATAATTTATTTCAGCAGCAGAATATAGTTAGAGTTTGGCTTCTAGGCTCAGAGTCCACCGTTCCCCACAAACAGGTTACAAATAGAAATTGAGAGAGGGAGTTAAGAAGCAAATATCACCCCTGAGCCTACATGTGGCTCCTGGCATGGGGGGGTTAAAACAGCAGGCAGAGACAGCAGCGGCACTGACTGAGAGAGAAAGATGAGAAATTTTGCAGCTTAAATAAACCACCAATTTTGGAGGGTGTGTTTGGTATATGATGTGAGGAGTTTTATGTATATGTCTGCCTGAACTACCACACAGACTTCTCCCCATGATACAAAGCAAAAAGTCTTGAGCCACCCCTCATTTCTTTATATTTTGCTTCCAAGGAGCCAGAGTAGTGCTTTTGAGCAATCGTTCTCCAGGGTTTCTGAAGATCTTTCAAAGTTTTTGTCATGGTCCTGGGTCCGTTAACCAGCGTTTCTGAGCTTTTGAACTTTTTAGTTATTTAAATATTCTATTTTATTTCTGGTTTGTGTAATGTTTATATTTACTTCATGTATTCCTTAGTGTATTTAGTTCTCAGTTCCTAGTTGCTTTAGTTTGATTCTTCTCCCAGCGTTCCTTCCTCTTGTGTCAAGTCTCTTGTGTTATGTTTACTCATGTGTCTGTAATTTCCCTGTTATCACATTTGCTGTTTTATTTTGAGTTTGTGTTTCTTGTGCTTTGCCTTTAGTTTTGCTTCCTTTGTCCTGGGATTTAGTTCAGCTCTGCATCATTTTCCCCAGCTGTCTCCACTCCCCTAATTACCTTTCTGTGTGTATATATACATTCTGTCTCCTCTTGTCCCTTATCAGAGCATCAGTTCTGGTTTAGTGTCTGTTCATGTACCTTCCCACCTTCCCAGTGTTCCCTAACCCTAGTGTATTTTCAAGTTTTAGGTGTAAGGTTAATAATCTGTCTCTGAACGTGGACAAAACTAAAGAGATGATTGTTGACTTCAGAAGAGCACGGAGGAACCACTCTCCACTGAACATCGACGGATCCTGTGTGGACATCGTCAAGAACGCGAAGTTCCTCGGCGTTCATCTAGAGGAGAACCTCTCCTGGGCTCTCAACACCAGCTCCATAGCCAAGAAAGCGCAGCAGCATCTGTACTTCCTGCGAAGGCTGAGGAAAGTCCGTCTCCCACCACCGATCCTCACCATCTTCTACAGAGGGACTACTGAGAGCATTCTGACCAGCTGCATCACTGTCTGGTATGGGAACTGCACCGCATCGGACCGCAAGACCCTACAGTGGATAGTGAGGACAGCTGAGAAGATCATCGGAGTCTCTCGCCCCTCTATCACAGACATCTACCACACACGCTGCATCCGCAAAGCCATCAGCATTGTGAAGGACTCTTCACACCCCTCACATGCACTCTTCACCCTGCTGCCATCTGGAAAAAGGTACCGGAGCATTCGGGCCCTCACTGCCAGACTGTGCAACAGCTTCCTTCCTCAGGCCATCAGACACCTGAACACTCAGGGACTGGACTGACACACACACACACTCACACACACACACACACACACACAC
>VUQS01045211.1:0-16289 GCA_015108495.1 Heterochromis multidens
TTTTTATACACACACACTAATTACAAGCAAACAGATCACAGGTGAGGATGGTTACCTTTAGTAGTCATTTAAACCTGTGTGTGTCAACTTGTGTGTATGTTATCATGCCAAAACTTCCAGGGTATGTAAACTTTTGATCAGGGTAATTTGGATTGTTTCTGTTGTCATTATGATTTTAAAAGGGCAAATACAATTATTTGATAATAAATGGCTTCACCCAAGCCCTAACCATGAGTAAGAGAAAAGTTTTTGTATTATCATTCATATTCTCTGAAAAATGGCCAAAACATCACAAATTCTGCCAGAGTATGTAAACTTATGAGCACAACTGTATGAAAAAGTATTTGCCTATTGTCCTAATTTCTTAGTTTTTTTCATATTTGTCAGACTTACATGTTTCAGATCATCAAACAAATTTTCATATTAGACAAAGATAATTTAGATAATTTTAAAATAATTCAGTTTTTAAATGATGATTTCATTTATTAAGGGAAAAAAGCTATCCAAACCTACCTGGCCCTGAGTGAAAAAGTAATTGCTCCCTAAACCTAATAACTGGTTGTGCCACCCGTGACAGCAAGAACTTTTGTATTTACTCAGGTTATCTTTGTCTAATATGAAAATTTATGTAATGATCTGAAACATGTAAGTGTGACAAATATGCAAAAAACTAAGAAATTAGGAAGGGGGCAAATACTTTTTCACACCACTGTATATATGAATCTGAATGTTTGATCTTTTGTCCCATAGATCATGGACCTGTTTGACTGGTTAGTTCAGCCATGTCTAGACTTTATAGATAGAGAATGTCACTTTGTGGTGCAGACATCTCCCATCCACTTGGCACAAAGCCTAATGAAGCTGTATTCCTGCCTGATGGGTTAGTAAGAATGAATTCTAGTTGGTTATAATTGGTTGATCAGTAAGTATTCATATTTCTCAGTGAGCACGTGTGTTTGTGTGTGTGTGTGTGTGTTAACATTCCCGTCATTACCAGATGAAATGTCTGAATCAGAAATTGCACAGAGTATGTCCAGCCAGCAGATAACCATGTGGCTTCAGGGTCTTTTCCTATTCGCTGTGGTATGGTCTCTTGGTGGTACCATAACTGGAAATAGTCGTAAAAGGTTTGATGTCTTCTACCGCAAACTGATCATGGACATGGATGACGAGCACCCTCGGCCCAAAACCATCAAACTCAAAAAGAACAACATCTTTCCCGAGAGAGGTCATGAAAATACAGCAATATTATGTATAACATGATATATCAATTAAACATCTGCTTTTTTAACAGTAGAAATATATGATGTTTACTAATTGCCTTGCAGGCACTGTCTATGACTACTACTTCCATAAAGAAGGACAAGGACAGTGGAATGTCTGGACTGATTCAATTTCAAGTGAAGAGAAGGTCATACCAGCTGGAGCCAATGTGAGTGTGTTTGTCACACAGGTTAGTGCTGTCAAAGATACTACTGTGGGCTGCAATTTTCCCTGAAACTCTGTTCCCCTACTAGGTGTCAGATCTCATCATTCCCACCATGGAGACAGCACGTCAGCTTTTTTTCCTGCGCACCTACCTGGCACATGAAATACCCATGATGATTGTGGGACCCACTGGCACTGGCAAATCTGTCATCAGCAAAAGCTTCTTGGTAAAGCTGCCTAAGGAGCAGTACACACCAAACTGCATCAACTTCTCAGCTCGTACCTCTGCAAATCAGACCCAAGACATCATCATGGCAAAGCTGGACCGAAGAAGAAAAGGCGTGTTTGGACCACCTGTGGGAAAGAAGTGTGTCGTCTTTGTTGGTACAGATGGTTGCGCATACAAAACTAAGTATTATCAAATAGGTATGTAATGTATAAAGATATTGGTAGCTTTTATGACCTGTTTCTACAGATGATCTGAACATGCCAGCTAAAGAAATCTATGGTGCCCAGCCACCAATTGAGCTGTTAAGACAATGGATTGACCACCAGCACTGGTATGACAAGAAAGACACCTCCAGGTTGAACATAGTGGATGTGCTATTTATGTCTGCAATGGGGCCTCCTGGTGGTGGGAAAAATAAAATTACAGGTATGTTGAAAAAAATCATGTGCCGTGTTCTCAAGAAAGTAGCAGCTAGAAGGTTTAGTGTGATTAACAAAATGTTTGAAATGCTAGGTCGTTTCACTCGTCACTTGAATATCATCTCAATTGATTCCTTTGATGATGAAACACTGACGAAAATATTCAGCTCCATTTGTGACTGGCACTTCAGCAAAGGCTTTGAGCCTTCTTTCTACAGGTAACTTGTCAGTTTGTTTAATTATTCTTTTGTGGGTGTTGTCAAGCAAAGACTGCCATAAATAATCTAATCATCTTTCGTGCTAGGCTAGGCAAGATTATGGTCCAAGCCACCATGGCTGTCTATAAAGACACCATTAATAGTTTCCTCCCTTCGCCCTCAAAGTCTCACTACATCTTCAATTTGCGAGACTTTGCTCGAGTTATACGAGGTGTACTCTTGGCTCCACACACGCACATGAAGGTAAGAGTGGAAATAATTGTGAAATGTCAAAAAGGTTTGTTCTGGTTTGCTCTGGCATTGCTTATTCGTGTACGTTCTTGTATGTATTTGGTCAGGATGAAGATAAACTGATCTGTCTGTGGATTCATGAGGTTTACCGTGTTTTCTATGACCGACTTATTGACAATGAAGACAAGGAGACATTTTTTAACATCGTCAAAGATAAAACTTCAAACTTCTTCAAGCTGAGTTTGGACAAAGTACATGCTATTTGATTACATGCTATTTGATACACAAACACACTCAGAAATAATTTTAGTAAATGAAAACAACGTTTGTCTCACACATTGCACACAGTAAAACTGCTGCTTTATACAGTGCCACATACAGCTTCTCTGTTAAATTCTAACACTCTCCTACTTTTTTGTCCAGGTCCTGAACCATCTCAGCCTCGGTGGAAAGGTAGTTGATGAGAGCATCCGTAGCTTGTTCTTTGGTGACTATGCCAATCCTGATTCTGACACTAGGGACTATGATGAAATCACAGACTTTCATGCCTTGCAAGAAGTCATGGAGTTCTACCTGGATGAGTACAACAGCTGCAGCAAGACACCCATGCCCCTTGTGATGTTCAAGTTTGCTACTGAGCACATTTCTCGCATCTGCCGCGTACTTAAACAACACAACGGCCACCTTCTACTTGTTGGCATTGGAGGCTCAGGACGCCAAAGTGCCACAAAGCTGGGCACCTTTATCAATGATTACGTCCTGTTCCAGATTGAGCTGACCAAGAACTACAGCATGTCGGAGTGGCGGGATGACCTAAAGCGGATGATGCTTAAAGCAGGCATTGAGGGAAAGAGTCTTGTGTTTCTGTTCAGTGACAGCCAAATCAAGAATGAGGCCATGCTGGAAGACATTGACATGCTGCTTAACACGGGTGATGTGCCTAATATCTTTGCTGCTGATGAACGTGCTGACATCATTGAGAAAGCACAGGGTATTGCACGGATTGAAGGCAGAAAGATCGACGTAACCCCCCTCTCTATGTATAACTTCTTCACTGACCGTGTGAAGGCCAACCTTCACATTGTGCTAGGTAGGTATCGTAACTTGTCCTTTCTGACTAAGATTTGAATCAAGTTTCTAACTGGAAAATATTGTATTCAACAGCCATGAGTCCCATCGGCGATTCATTTAGGAACCGTCTTAGGATGTTCCCCTCCCTTATTAACTGCTGCACTATTGACTGGTTTCATGCATGGCCAAATGATGCCCTGGAAATGGTGGCCCACAAGTTCCTTGAAGATGTGGAAATGGAGAGTGACATTAAGCTGGAGTGAGAGAATAAAAATTGTGCAAAAAGTAGTAATTTTTCCCATTTTATACGCACTGTGCCGCACCTTTTCTGACATTTTTTTTTTCTTTGTCTAAGGGTGGTGGAGATGTGCAAGATTTTCCAGACAAGTGTTAGGGATATGTCTCAAAGATACTTCTCCAGGTTAAGGAGACACAACTATGTGACGCCCACCTCCTACCTTGAGCTCATTCTTACCTTCAAGAATCTGTTCAAAGTTAAGAGGAATGAAGTGAATACAGCAAGGAACCGCTATGTTGTTGGTCTTCAGAAACTGGAGTTTGCTGCGTCTCAGGTGATGCACCCTATCCAGACCTTCAATGTCAAGGAACGAAAGTGCATCTTCTCAGCTTATTTTATATTCCTGTGTATTTACAGGTATCAGTGATGCAGCAGGAGCTGACAGCCTTGCAGCCAGAGCTCATCCAGACCTCGGCAGAGACAGATAAGATGATGGTTAAGATAGAGGGTGAAACAGTGGAGGTAGACGCTAAGAAAAAACTTGTGTCTGCTGATGAGAAAGTGGCTAATGAAGCAGCAGCTGCTGCCAAAGCCATTAAGGTATACATTTATTTCAGGAGCAAAGGCACATTTTGGCAGTGCGAAGAGTTCAGATTGTTTTTTAAATGTATCTGGCAGTTGTTTTCATTAAATCATACAGTATTTTTTTTTTGGTTTTTTTGCATTATTGTGTAGCTGTTAAGAAATGTAGACAGTGAGTGTTTTTTGTCCTTAAGGATGAATGTGAGGGAGACCTGGCAGAAGCCATGCCTGCGTTGGAGGCTGCCTTGTTAGCCCTGGATACATTGAAACCTTCAGACATTACAGTAGTTAAGTCCATGCAGAATCCACCGGGTCCAGTCAAACTAGTGATGGAGTCTATCTGCGTCATGAAGGGCATCAAACCGGAGAGAAAACCTGATCCCAGTGGATCAGGTAAGAATTTTGATGAATGCAAATTTTTAGCTCAATATACAGTATTATTATTTGACTATATACATTGCAGGTAAGATGATTGAGGACTTCTGGGGTCCTTCTAAGAAGCTTCTTGGAGACCTGAAGTTTTTGGAAAGTCTCAAAGCCTATGACAAAGACAATATTCCCGCCCCGTACATGAAGAAGATCCGAGATAAGTTTATTGATCACCCTGACTTCCAGCCTTCTGTAATCAAAAATGTGTCTTCTGCTTGTGAGGGTCTGTGCAAATGGGTCAGGGCAATGGAGGTTTATGAGCGTGTAGCCAAGGTTGTAGCCCCAAAGAAAGAAAGACTGAAGCTGGCTGAGGATGAGCTGGCTGTGCAGATGGAAAAGCTGGCTGTGAAAAGAGCTGAGCTGAAAAAAGTGGAGGACCGTCTACAGAGCCTGAATGACGACTTGGCAGCCATGATTAAAAAAAAGAAAGAGCTGGAGGACAACATTGAATTGTGTTCTCAGAAACTGATCAGGGCAGAGAAACTGATAGGAGGACTGGGTGGGGAGAAGGATAGGTGGACAGAGGCTGCGAGGCAACTAGAGATGAGGTATGTG
The DNA here is from genome assembly GCA_015108495.1 of Heterochromis multidens. Taxonomy (NCBI): domain Eukaryota; kingdom Metazoa; phylum Chordata; class Actinopteri; order Cichliformes; family Cichlidae; genus Heterochromis; species Heterochromis multidens. The sequence goes on from VUQS01045211.1 coordinate 5,401, forward strand.
AAAAATACAAATATAATGTACTAATTTTTCACTGTTAGTTAAGATGTAAGGTCTTGTGTACCTGAGGTTTAGCATTAATTGGGTTGGTATTGTATTTGCCTTCTACAGGTACAACAATCTGACAGGTGACATACTCCTTTCCTCTGGCATTGTGTCTTACCTTGGGGCTTTTACAGTAGATTATCGTGTAGAGTGCCAGGAACAGTGGCACATTGTGTGCAAAGAGAAGAAAATCCCCTGCTCTGAGGACTTTACCCTCAGTAACACTCTGGGTAACCAGGTGGCCATCAGGGCATGGCAGATTGCGGGATTGCCAGTGGACTCCTTTTCCACAGACAATGGCATTGTAGTGTTTAACTCCCATCGGTGGCCCCTAATGATTGATCCTCAAGGTCAAGCCAACAAGTGGATCAAGAACATGGAGAAGGCTAATAAGCTTGCTGTCATTAAACTGTCAGATGGAAACTATGTGAGAATCTTAGAGAACTGCATCCAGTTTGGAACCCCAGTTCTTCTGGAAAATGTTGGAGAGGAACTTGATCCAGTGCTTGACCCTGTGTTGCTGAAGCAGACCTTCAAACAGCAGGGTGTAGAGTACATGAAAATAGGAGAGAATGTTGTGGAGTATTCTAAAGACTTTTTGTTCTACATGACCACTGGACTGAGGAACCCTCATTACCTCCCTGAAGTGGCTGTAAAAGTCTGTCTGCTGAACTTTATGATCACTCCACAAGGCTTACAAGACCAGCTTTTAGGGCTTGTAGCAGCCAAAGAGAAACCTAAACTGGAGGAGAAAAAGAACCAACTCATTCTGGAGAGCGCTGTCAACAACAAGCAGCTGAAGGAAATTGAGGATAAAATCTTAGAAGTGCTTTCGTCTTCTGAGGGGAACATTCTGGAGGATGAGACTGCTATAAAGATCTTATCATCCTCCAAAATACTTTCAGAGGAGATCTCTAAGAAGCAAAAAATCGCCAGTGTCACTGAGAAAGAGATTGATGACACTCGCATGGGTTACCGCCCTGTGGCTGAGCACTCATCCATCTTGTTTTTCTGTATCACAGAACTGGCCAACATTGAACCTATGTACCAGTACTCCCTGACCTGGTTCATCAACCTCTATCTTTGCTCCATTACTGATAGCGTAAACAGTGACGATGTGGCTGAAAGAATCACCAACATTGTTGAGCACTTTACCCTCATCATCTACAATAATGTCTGCCGCTCTCTTTTTGAGAAGGATAAGCTGCTCTTCTCCCTTCTCCTCACTGTAGGCATCTTGCAGGGTAAGGGCCAGGTTGATGATCAAGTCTGGCGCTTTCTCCTAACTGGTGGCATTGCTTTGCATAATCTTTATCCTAACCCTGCTCCAGAGTGGCTGTCTGACAAATCTTGGTCTGAGATTGTCAGGGCCTCTAAACTTCCAAACCTGAATGGGTTCTTTGAACATGTCCAAAACAATATCACCAAATGGAAGAGGCTTTATGATTCAGGAAGGCCCCATGAGGACCAGTTGCCTGATCAGTGGAGTAAGTTAGTGGGACTGGATCGACTAGTTGTGATCAAGTGCTTCAGGCCAGATAAACTGGTTCCAGCAGTGCAGGATTTCATAGTGGATAACATGGGACAAGCTTACATTGAACCCCCCACTTTTGACTTGGAAGGGAGCTACAAAGACTCAAACTGCTGCTCACCTCTCATTTTTGTTTTGTCACCAGGATCCGATCCAACGGCAGGTAACTAACCAATCACATACTGCATGTTCTTTTTGTATTAACACCCTGTATCTCCACAGCACTGATTAAAACTGATTGTATCTAGTAGTGCGGAGGAGAAATTACTTTTTGTTATAATTTTGAATAATGAAAGGCTTTAAAAAAGTCTGGCTTTGCTTCTTTAGGTCTGCTGAAATTTGCTGATGACCTAGATATGGGGGGCAGTAAGACCCAAACCATTTCCCTTGGTCAAGGACAAGGACCCATAGCGGCTCAAATGATTGACAAAGCCATCAAGGAGGGCACCTGGGTGGTACTGCAGAACTGTCATCTGGCCACCAGCTGGATGCCCACATTGGAGCGGATCTGTGAGGAAACCATCACCCCAGAGAACACACAGCAAAGCTTTAGGTAGCAAATTCTGCACAGTCATTTTTATTAAAATATGCATATTGCATCAATAACATAATAAGAAGTATACATTTATGCTCTTCCCCTCAGGTTATGGTTAACCAGTTACCCATCTGACAAGTTCCCAGTCAGTATCCTGCAGAATGGGCTGAAAATGACCAACGAGCCTCCTAAAGGAATTAAAGCCAACCTGCTGCGCTCCTACCGGAGTCACCCCATCTCTGACCCTGACTTTTTTGACGGGTCCAAGAAACAGGCCATTTGGCAGAAGCTCCTGTTTGGCCTCACCTTCTTCCATGCTCTGGTGCAGGAGAGGCGGAACTTTGGGCCACTGGGTGAGAAATGCAATAACCTGTGCTTCCTATTTGCTGTTTAATTCTTGTATGATCTAACATATCCAACATGTCCTTAAAACTGATTTTAAATTGTGGATCATGTTGTAAAAATGCTGTCACTCCTGTTTCCTCCTTTATTCAGGTTGGAATATTCCCTATGAGTTTAATGAGTCAGACCTGATAATCAGCCTTAGGCAGATCCAGATGTTCCTCAATGAGTATGAAGAGGTTCCACTGGAGGCCCTCACATACCTTACAGGTGAGAGTCAACATAGCTGTTTACTCAGCAGGGCATCAATTAACACCAACAAAATGGGCAGTAAGGCAATATCCTGATATAATCTAAACCTTAGGGTAGGTGAATTTTTTTTGTGACCTTTCACAAATCACGCCCCTCTTTCTTTGCTTATATAAAAATGTGTATATATTAACATGACTCACGCTTGGCAAAACCTTTCATCCAGCACACCCTTAGATTGGATTCCTTTTTTTTCTGGTGTAATACTTTATTTGCTTCTCTCAGGCGAGTGCAACTACGGTGGCAGGGTGACAGATGACAAAGACAGACGTCTGTTGTTGTCACTTCTGTCCATCTTCTACAGTTGGGAGCTCATAGAGCAGGAGTGCTACAAGCTGTGTGAAGAAGATCTGTATTATGTTCCTCCTCATGGCCCCTATGAGGTAAGTCAGAGCTGTGATCAGTTATCTGTTAAGTCTACACTGTAAGATAGCCATCATTTTTGGTGATATTAGATGAAGCATCTATATTCTTAGCCATTTTTGCCAAGGTACAAAGAGTCGCATTTAATAAAAGAGCACAACAGCAGCTGATGTTACTGTTAAGCCAGAGGTGTTATGTTCCACTAGCAGTTTTAAAGGGAGGACTCAAGTGCAAGACACCACCAAGGCAAATAAGCAGGTTGCATAACACAGCATTTATTTAATTAACTTAACAATAAATGGTACAGCCATATAAATATTTAATGCAAAAACTAAAAGTATTTCCAAAATGGTGATAGAAAACAAGACAGGAGTAGAGACAACTAGGGTGGAGCAGACACTAACAAAAGGTGGGAAAGAAAAAGGGGGGGAACAAAGGAAGCAAAGCAATGAGAGGCAAAAAAAGAAAGTTTCAAATAAAAAGCACCAAAGTAAATGTCACTAAGATGCACATGCACACAACAGAGGGAGACAAAGAACCACAGTTGACACTGAGAAAATATCAAATACAAGAAGGATAACAATTAAATAAAAGAGAAGCCAAAACTCAAACGCTTAACAAAACATCCCAACAGAAGGAATAATTTGTTTTTATCACTGAGTGCAATATTTGCTTGTAATTAAATCTAGATTATCTTGGGCCTTGGAGAACCAGTCTGCTAAAGATTGATAAAGTGATAAAGAGTTGAATGTAAAAATAATATATTTATGAATTCCAGACATATGTTGACTTCATTCGAAGCCTGCCAATTTCTGCCGATCCCTGTGTGTTCGGACTTCACAGCAATGCAGACATCACCAAGGATAATCAAGAGACCAATCAGCTCCTGGAAGGAGTATTGCTGACGCTTCCCAGGCAGTCGGGTGGGGGGGCTAAGTCTCCTCAGGTTTGCATTGCCTGTTGTATGAAGCACTCAGACTTCATTTTACATTTTTGCCTTATAGTGAAACTCCATATGTAAACCTGTTGTCTTAGATACTGGGTCTTACATCAAGCTTCACGCTCTTGTCTGCTTGTATTGTAGGAAGTAGTAGATGAGCTTGCAGAGGACATCTTGTCTAAGCTGCCAGCAGACTTTGACATAGAAATGGTGATGGATAAATACCCGGTCAAGTATGAAGAGTCCATGAATACTGTTTTGAGGCAGGAGGTCATCCGATTTAACAGGTAGTAACAACTAGTGATGTCATGCAGATAGCTGAAGTTGGAAAATATATGAGTCATGTTCATTGATCTGCTGAAATCCTTTACAATTCAACCTGCATCACTCTTCCCCCCCGTCAGACTTACAGATGTAGTGCGTGTCAGCCTGGTAAACATTCGAAAAGCTTTGAAGGGCCAGATTGTTATGTCTTCTGAACTTGAGAGCATCTTTAACAGCATGCTGGTGGGCAAGGTGCCCGCTATGTGGGCGGCCAAGTCGTACCCATCCCTCAAGCCCATGGGGAGCTACGTGACTGATCTGTTAGCCAGGCTACAGTTTCTGCAGGTAAGATTTATGATTGTTGTGGGTCACATAGACCTTGACCATATTTGGAATATGACTCCAAAATAAGTGTGGCGCATACTAAAGAGTTGGAGTTCTGCAGCATACTATGTGCAGCTTGCTAGGTGTTCAGTTGTTGTTCAGATATTCAGAATCAGTGCATTTAAAATCCCATTCATTAAGTATAAGCAAAAGAAACTGACATTATCTATTATTACTCATCTATTATGTTGCATTTTATCTGTGCTTATTTTTCATTGTCTGTCATAACAGAATTGGATAGATAATGGCCCACCTACAGTCTTCTGGCTCTCCGGCTTCTACTTCACCCAGTCATTTCTTACTGGAGTATCTCAGAATTTTGCCAGGAAGTACACCATCCCCATCGACTACATCGGTTTTGAATATGAGGCATGTAATTCTATTTCTAACCTTCCTCTGTGTTTTTGGTCATATTCACTCAGATTAATTTAAAGATATATTATACTTAAAGTCAGAGTTGTGTTCCAGGTAACTAAGGAGGAGTCACACATGGATGAAAAGCCAGAGGACGGAGCTTATATCAAGGGTCTGTTCATGGAGGGGGCACGCTGGGACAGGCAGAACATGCTCATTGGAGATTCTCTCCCTAAGATTCTGTTTGACTCTTTGCCCATCGTCAAGCTCAAACCAGGAGAAATGGACAAGTTTCAACATGGAAACATATATGTGTGTCCCCTTTACAAAACCAGCGCCCGTCGGGGGACCTTGTCCACCACTGGACACTCCACCAACTACGTAATGTCCATCGAGCTGCCGTCTGACAAGCCACAGAAACACTGGGTTAACCGTGGGGTGGCGTGCCTCTGCCAGCTGGATGACTAAGAATTAGCATCCAGGATTTCTGCCTAAGGATTAGACTAAGATTAAAGCCTTCATGACATGTATATATGCCAAAGAATCCTGCATGATTTTTCTCTTAAGACCAGAGGTTTTACCTTGTATTGCTTTGACTCCCAACATATCCTACAACTGAAACAAAAGAAGAGAAAAAGTATGTGTCATGTTCATTGTATAATTTGTACCAGATGCTCCCGTACAGTCTGAAATCTTAACAGAAGCAACATTTAGCAGGATTTACTGGGGACTGAAGGTCGGAACAAACTAAAGTGGCTCTTGTGTTCATTGTTTGTGATGTCCAGATTATACATTAGTGTTTAGTTGGTTATAGCAATGATTAATCATTGGACAGTATTCTCTTATGGTTTTAGACCAAACAGCATTCTTAATATAAACAGTTTTCCTCTATGGATGTGTAGAATTAAAAAGAAAAAAAAAATGAGGCATGATTTACAAGTTTTATACTGATTGTCAACTATCCGTTGACTTTAAGAGCATTGTGCAGATTTGCACAATGAATGCACTTTAAAATAGTATTTTCTATATGTTTTTTTCATTTTTCCAGAATGGGTGGTGGTTTAAGATTAACTTCTTGCTAATAAAGCCAACATACTGTCACAACAACTGGATGGTGTCATTGCCATTTCCATTTGTTACCCCTTTAACTGATGTTCAGATTATAAAAATATCTGATTCAAACACAAGTTAAACATGATGTTCATGTTTGTTGTAATCAACCAACTATACCATAAAATCTGCCTGGGTTAAATTTCAGTCATAAATATCAGAATAGAAGAGTGTACTGGATCAGGCTGAATGCGTGGCAGTGTGTATTGAAATCAAACACTAGATGGCAGCAAAGGAAAACCACTATTTGACTGGAATCTCCTTTTTTAAGTCACTGGGACTCACAATACCGAATGCCTTTGCACAGTGCATCTTAATTCAGATACAGTCTCTGCAAGTAACATGCAAACATGCATTCATGTATGTATTCATCGGATAACTTTGAAGGGAAACACTTGTGTTAATATTTTTCTGGCAAGCAGATTCAAGTTTATGCAAGCTTGACAGCAGGTCATCCATCTCTACTCGGGCCCAGTATGATGCCAAATAACTGCTTCACCGCCCATGATTGAGAACTGGCTGAAGTGACAACAATTTTCTCCCACAACAGCAGATTTATGGCCTAATTATGAAATGCTGAGATTCAATATTGGATTAATATTCTCAGGATATGGGATGCCACAAATCACCACTGAATGTTTTTGTGAATGGCCCGGCTCATCCAAACCTTTGCGAAAGGATTTGTGTTTGCGTTCAAATCCCGACGGTGTCATTTCACAAACTCCGACCCAATAACTTTAGATCAGATGGCTGGTGAGTGGTGCTCGCTGGCTGTATTTATGTCAGCACTGCTTGATGTTCCCTGTGGTCAGCACTTGTGAGTTTAAACATAAATAATCTGACATCTGAATTCAGCTGCTGCACCATTACCCACCATAGGGCTTAGGTCATAAAATACTGCAACCTTAAATCTATATATAATAAAAATGCACTGATGGAGGTTATGTGTCAAACCCTCCTAACTTAAGTGATGACGTGTGTCCAGTAGCTGTGGTCTGCAGTGTGTATATTCTCAAAAAAAGAAGAAGAATCACAGTGTTGTTGGGAACTTTTGCAATGAGGCAAAACACTAAGCATTCCGGATTTCTAAAAGCCTTTATCTCCTCCCCACAGGCCTTCTTAAGCTAATGTGTAAATGTCTTCCAGAAAGAGCCCCCAGGAGAATAATATGATCACTTCCCTTTAATAAAATGACCGAAGTGAACTGTCAAAGCGCAGACATCTTTTCCAATGCTTGATGAAAGTGTGACACCTTTATTTATTTAGAATAGGAGTACAGAAATTCTGCTTCAGGTTTATAAGCAATGGCACCCTGAAGTACACAGTCATTACATTATGTTAATGCCGAGCTGATAAAACACAAAACTCTCCTGCCTCTTTAGATAAGCTGCTGTTTAATGATTAACTATATATATGATACTGTGTTTTATTATGGGGTAATTACACTGAAAACGGAGGGAACTGTTGTTGCATAAATCACACAACAGTTTGATTTTGTAATGTAACAGTGGCTGTTGCACTGACCTTGTTTTGTGAGTCAACAATTAAAAGCACTAGGGGTTTTTTTTAGGTACTTTAGAGCATGTTTATCCTGCAGAAGCACATAAACAGTGCAGCAAAGGACAGGGTGACATTATATGATCTGGCTACACCTTTCTCTGCATGTCCTTTCATTCTGAGAAAAAAAAATGGACTCATTTTATTTGGCTTTTCCACTCAGGAAATCATCTTGGCAACTATCCCTGTAAGTAATGCATCACAGTAAATTGCCCCTGTGTTCTCCAGCATAATCCATGACCTTCCTAATGAATTTTAAAAGGGCGATACTTTGTCCTGAGTGTTTAGCTAGGTCCATACGTTTTTGGACAATGACACATTTCTTTTTTTTCTCTTTTAATTATGCCTCTTTACACCACCACAGTGGATTTTAAATCAAGCAATCAAGGTTTAATTTAAGTGCATACTTTCAGCTTTAATTCAAGGGGGTTAACAAAAGTATTGCACTAACTGTTTAGAAACTGTTTACAGCCATTTTTATACACAGTCCCCCATTTTCAAAGGTAGAAAAGTAATTGGGCAACTAACTAACAAACAGTTTCAGGGCCAGTTGAGACATGTTCCCTCATTATTTCATGACAAATTAAGCAGATAAAGGATCTGGAGTCCAAGTGTTGAGCTTGCATTTGGTAGTTGTTCACTGGAACATTATATGAGGTCCAAAGAGATGTTGAAGTAAGTGAGGGAGGCTATCATTAGGCTGAAAAACCCAGCTCAGCAACACCAAAATTTCTGAAAGACCACAGAAGACAACTAGGGCGCATAATCACAGAATTATTTCCTTAGATAAGAAAAACAACTCACAACTTCGAACCAAGTCAAGAAAAATCTCGAGTTGGTAGGCCTATCATTGTCAAAGTCCACAATCAAGAGACGCCTTCATGAATGGAAATACAGATTAGACTTTGCCAGAAAACATTTAAAAAAGCCTGCATAGTTCTGAAACAAACATTTTTGGACAGCCCAAACCAAGATTAATTTGTACCGGAATGATGGGAAGAGAATAATATGAAGAAGGAGAGGAACAGCTCATGATCTGAAGCATACCATGTCATCTGTCAGACATGGTGGAAGCAGTGTTATGGTATGGGCATGTATTGCTGCCAGTGGAGCTGGGTCACTAGTGTTTATTGATGATGTGGCTGCTGATAGAAGCAGCAGGATGAATTGTGACGTGTACAGGGCTACACTCTCTGCTCAGCTTCAGCCAAATGTTGCAAAACTGATTGGACAGCAGTTCACAGTGCAAATGGATAATGACCCAAAGCAAACTAATTATGTTAGTTTGTCCACTTAATTTTGAGCCTCTGCAAACAGTAAGGTAATGGTGGTAATGGTGAGGTAATTCCTAAACAGTTATTGCAAAATTTTGATTAAACCCCATGAATTAAAGCTGAAAGTCTGCCCTTCAATCACATGTTGACTGTTTGATTTAAAATCCACTGTGGTGGTGTAAAGAGGCAGAAGTACACAAAAATAAGCCATTGTCCAAACACTTATGTCTGTATCTGTATCTGCTGATTATTGCTGTGCTCTAAAGTCTGAACTTCATCTGTGAACAAACAAAACGCTGCCAATAGTAAATCGTAAGATTCAAATTTATTTTCTTGATTTTCTTACACATTGAGATCCTGAATAAGTCTGTATTTTCATAATATTATCGACTACGACACCTGCTAAATTCATGTTCTCAAAGTATAAATTTTGTGTCTCTAGGTGAATGATTTTGTGCGAGGAAAGACCAGACAGAAAGATGGTACAGTCCCGCTGGCTGCTGAGATCCTGGCTGGTGGATGTGTAAGTTTATAGACAGCTGTTACATTTGTTGTATTTCTATGTGAGAATGTCTTGGGTTGTTTGTAGGCTAAGTGAAGGTCAGGTACAACCACCTGAACAGATTTTGGGTGTTATATCAAGGAGCTGTTGGTAATGTGCACACACCGTGTGTTACAGCTGAGTCCTTATCGCAGCCTTCTGAAAATATCAAAAAATGTCAAAAGCCACCACCTGATGGCTCAGCTGATCCCCTTCTACACATCCAATTAGTTATTTATGTTTAGGGCATGCTATTTAAGTTGCTTTAGTCTGTTTACAGTTGCTCCACACTACAAGCTGCTTTGCAACCCACCTCCATCATAGCTCATCTTTTGCCACTGACGCCTGCTCTCTTCTGTACTCAGTCTTTTTGCCTTGCCGTTGCAGAAATAAAAACACACTGGGGAGCTTTTTACTTCCTTTGTACTAAAAAGTCACAAAAGTCAGGATCGTCTATAAGAAAATTTTATGAGCAGTCTTTCTTCCAGACAGATCTGGCACTGGGGTCACAATGTAAACAGCTTTTGGGTGTTTCAGTGAAATCGTAACTATTCCATCTTAAATGCTGCAGCAGATGCATACCTTGTGTCAAATCCAGCTCGGTCAAATTCAACTGTGCGACATCATGTTGTGATAAAGAATGTTTTTGTGATAAAAAACTTTGTGACCTTTTCATGGCATCACGGCACAAGGCGAGTGAGCTTTTCAGCAGAGCGTTTTAGACTTAAGTCAGAGTACAGATGATAAGTGTTTTGTTTCTACAGTGAAAAGGAATGTATTGAGTGTAATGAAATCTAATGACGACAAAATATTAGATAGTGTCTGTTTCTGTATGCGATTCCTGATTGGTTAAAGTAGCAGTGTTTGATCATCATATCTAACAATCACTTGCCTGGATTCACTTTGAAAACTTGTCTGAGTTCTCTCACGGTGTGGCGTGCTTCATAATCACATACGGTCAAAATACATATTTCAGTGTATGCACCCTCTGTCTCTTCAGAGTGCACTGTGTTGGAGTGATGCTGTACAGTACTCAGGCAGTGTGTGCAGTATTAAGGCAGCATGCATGTCTTAACTAGGCTGACAGTTGAGTAGACAGACATGGACTTGTTTTGGAGTCCAGCAGTTGCTGTTTGTTGATGGAACCTGTACACATGAAAGAGCAAACACACACGCTGTGCATGCTCACAGAGGTGTGTGCAGGAGGAGTATACAGGCGCTCACACACACACACACACACACACACACGCACACAGTCACACACACAAAGATTGACAGCTGCTGATACCTGAGTCCCCCCTTACTCAGTTTGTTACCTGCTCCCCCCTCCAATCAAGGGTTTT
>VUQS01045219.1:8341-31273 GCA_015108495.1 Heterochromis multidens
CGTACTGGTACATTGCACAAAGTGGATGGAATAATGAAGAAGGAAGAGTACCTCCAAATTCTTCAACTTCACCTCAAATCAACAGCTAGATGGTTGAAACTTGGACACAATGGGGCATTCCAACAGGGCAGTGATCCCAAACACACACTAAAACTGGTTTTTGAATGGATAAAGCAGACTAACATTAAACTTCTGGAATGGCCTTCCTAAAACCCCGATCTCGACCCTATTGAAGATTTGTGGATTACGCTTAAATGCTGGGTTAGTGTCAGAAAACCAGCCAATTCAAATGAACTCTACCAATTCTGCCAAGAAGAGTGGTCAAATATCTAGCTAGAATTATGCCAGAAACTTGTTGATGTATATATTTGAGCCTGTATGTATACTTTTGACCCTGTGTGGATTAGAGAAAATCCAAAATAAATTAAAACTTTGCATCCAATTCTTGTTTTTTAAGGTAATTAAAGATGTATGCTGTACAATCATACCACCCTGGAAAAAGAACAGTTCAAAGAAATCATTGAAAGCCCAAAATTACCATGACATTCATGCCCCTGACAAGTGTATGTAAACTTATGACCACAACTGTATGCATTAAGGGTGCCCTCTGAAGTTTTTTAACATTCAGTATAACATCCAATTAAATTCTTATTGCCAAACACATCAAATGCTTTTCCAGCCTCTTTCAACATTTGCAAAGTCACTTTTTTTCAATATTTTGAAAGACTACATTGTTTGCGATGGGTCCTCTTAACATTTATCTTTGCCATATTACATTTTTCAGGTCTTTGCCTCATTTGACTTTTAAAAAAAAATCTTATCTTAGAGATTGAGATAAAAGTGCAAATGAAATGTATGTCAAGTCACCACTTTAACCATTATGTAAGGGTATCCTTTGCTAGTAGATGATGCCTGTTTATTAAAATATTGTTCTACAGCATCACTCATAAGGCTTCAGACATTTCACAGGGCGTCTGTTAAGTTTGCACACCTTGATTTGCTCTCGGAGCTTGGGATACATGAACACGACAAACATAATAATAATAATAATTATAATTATAATATAGTGACCTAAGCTTGGTTTTGCTCATTTTTTTTTAAATACATGTATATTCATCAAACAATGAAATTTAAGTCTTCTTCCTTTGGCTGCTCACTCTGGGGGTCAACATGCTGCTACCATCTCCCTTACAGTTTCTTCTGTCACACCAACCCTCTGCATGTCCATGTCCTCTGCAACCTCGCTTCTCTCACGTTTCTCCAAACTGTTCAACCTGAGCTGTCCCTCTGATAGAGTCCTTTCTAACCCTGCCCCTTTTAGTCACTTCCAACAAAAATCTGAGCATCTTCAGCTTTGCCTCCTGTCTTTTTTGTCAGTGCCACTATCTCCAAAACATGCATCATAGCAGGTCTCACTACCATCTTGTAAATCTTCCCTTTCAATCTTGCTGCTATCCCTCTGTCATTAATCCACCCTGCCTGCACTCTCTTCTTCACCTTTCTTATACAATGAAATTTTGGTAGTTTAAAAACAAATGCCAATCAGAGAAGGTAAACATGATAACTTCCTTGATGTAGCTATAAGTAAAGGTAATTCATACATAAATGTAAATTTACACTTTAGAAAAATATCAAATTCTCTCTCACTTTCTGCTATGTCATTAAACACTAACTGCTCAATTTGTCATTACTCAGTATGTGCGAGTGATGCCTGCAGGTGGCCAGTGCTATGAGGCTGGCCCCTTCTTCCCTACCATCCCCCGTCACGTGACCAGGCTGGGAATCAGTAGGAGACGCAACCTGCTACTCCGGCCAGACTGGCTGGTGACTGTGGGAATGCTGTTTGGAGCTTTGGTCATCCTCTGTTTATGTGTGACACTGCTGGTTAGTCTATATACACATGTACATATGAAATGTAAAAGTATCATTCTCATTGATAAGTCTGTACTGTGTAGATCCTGTTCCGTGAATATGGATGGCCGGAGAAGGAGCCAATCAAAGCACGGTATCGCTTCCTGCAACTGGCCTACCAAATGGATGACTACTCATCAAAAGGTTCAAGGTTGATCTCACAGAGAAAGACTCACCGAAACCAACAAGCCAGAATGACTCAAGACTCCATTCAGCCAGGTGGAATATTGTAGCTGTAACCACAGACATTACACACACACTTGGCCACTTCACTCATTCACAGAAAGCCTAAAGCGCAATACATTACATAAGTAACATGACACGTCAACTAATGCACCTGCATAGTGTACACATAATGCGTAACATTTTAAAGACACTCGTAACGTCTTATGTAACACTGGCAGTGAAACTAAGGTGGTGATCCCACCCAATCAATCTGTGCTGAAAAAGACCTCTTCTTGTGCAGTCATTGATAGTAAAGTCCAAATGTCACAGAACTCGAGTAATACCATCAAAGAACAATATCTTTACCCATTTCATTACTTGATTTAAAATGAATTAATTCATGCAAGAATGTAAGTTCCATTCCACGAAATCTTGGTACTTGCCCACAAAATGTTGCATATTCAAATAAAGATATCTGTTAAAAGATTACCAAAAAGGGAGAGAGGGAGGAAGAAGTAATTGCTACATGCTCGTAAAATGTGAAATACTTAGTAAGGCTTCTGATGTGCATACAGTAACAAAAGTGGACACACAACAAAATGAGTTGCAAAACATGCACACGTGTTTCAAAAGCTCATATAACTCTGTAGCTCTTCAAAGTTCACCTTGAGAGACAGCTATAGAATTTGGATGTGTTTTTTTTTTTTTATATTCTTGTGATCTTTTTCTTTGTGACTTTGTGTTTTATACAACCTCCACAGACACCTTGGAGGAGTTCTGGGATTATGAACACCAGGTGGATCTGGAGGCATTCAGCAGCAACACCTTTTACAGCCTCCTGCTCAAACAGAGCCTGTCTGTCACTACACGGCTGGGACAGCTCACAACTGAGGTCCACAGCTTCTAGTTTAAATGTCAATCAAACACACAGAATGTGAAATGATAAACGCTGACTCTCTTGTCTCCCTCACACACACTGTTATTCTCTCAAGAAAAGCGTCAGACAAAAGAGTATTCGCCTTTGCACTCTCTTAAATTAAAAGCTGCATATTGAATATGCCTATATTATTGTTTCATTATATCAAATTTCATCATTCTATTTTTTAGTATAGCTTCTTTGCAGTGTCCCAGTGGTAGGACAACATCCCTCACACATCATATTACTGAAAATGATAGAAAAGAACAAAAAGAATGTAAAGAAAAAGTTTTATATTATTTAGTTTTACTTATTCACTTGATGGGAAGATTGAGATGCTTCTTTTGTCACTAAACAGGAAGCGACCAAAAACAAACTGTTTCTTAGGTCACGACAAAGGTTGGAGCCAGAGGAAAGTAGTTAGCCTGGCTCAGTCCAAAGCTAACAAAGTCAGACTTCTAAAGCTCGCTCATCAGGAACTTGTGTCTTGGGTTTCTAATCTGTGCAAAAACTGAAATGCACAGGAAAACTGATAAACCAGGTTATCTTAGCTGGGTGGAGGAACTTCATTAGAACTGCAACCTCACAGAAAAATCAGGCTGGATCTCAAAATGCACAAAAGAACTGATGGCCTGTGTTGTCTTTCTATTGAAGTCCTCTTTATGTCATGTTATCATCTTAGCCTGAGGGTATTATCTAGATGCTATTGTTCAAAGGTGTATTATATGTTGTAGCTTGATTGCCACTGTACATACCCTAATTCCCAGTCACTTTTTATTTTCCATCCTGTTTTCATTCATTATCTCCTGATCTTCTGTCTACTGACTTGTGACAAAATTCAAGACTGCTGAAACAGATTAGGCATTGCACTGGAATACATTTGTTTTTGTGGCAGTCATCTCTTTCCTGTGTTATTCCTGTTTGAACTTTGAAACTACTGGCTGTAGTGCAGCTGTATGTGAGGACACAAATGTCTGACTCAGTCTTAAACCTGGCAGCTCCCTAGAACAAACTCCAAGTAATGCCTCATTGAGCAGGAAACTTTCTGGAGAATTCACAGCAAACCAGTGTCATTCTGCATCCTGCACACTTTGGGCGCCATCTCTTGCTAAAAACAGAGTATTTCCTGTAGTGAGAACATCTGGCACAGAGAATTTTGTGTTATAAATCTGAGAAAGAGCAACTTCAGAGAATGTTTGGACACAACTCTCCTGACATTGTGCAAAGTTCATTTATGAAAATAGCAACAGATTTTTGTTACAGCCCCCAGGACAGCTGAGGTGTTAAAGATGTAAGTGGAGACGGAACATTTTGCACCGATGGACTAACTTGCAATTCTCACTAGTGCTATTTAAATGTTTGGTAGTTGCTTTGGGCTGTAGTTAGATGATCCAATTATGAAAATCTTTTAATGCTTTTGTGTTTCCAAAACATGTGTGGATCTAGGCAAAGGAGCTATACCAGGGAGTGCTTGGGAAACTGCAAATACTCCACCCACGCATGATCACTGAGGAGAGGCTGGGGGAAGGTTACGAGATGTTGCGGAGGGAGATTGAGCGAGAGGTGGTGCGACGAAAATCTTTGGCCTCACAGCTGAGGACACTACTCAACAGTCAGCTGAAGGTTTACATTATATTACGCTGCATGTGCGTGTACAAATCTCAAATTATATTCAAATTATTTCTGAAAAGAAAGAAATATCACTAAACACAAGAAGAATAAAAACAGACGCAAGGATGAATAAAGGAAGTTTTGTGTTATATACAAGAATAGCTATTTTGCTGATGATTGAATAATAAGTGTCAAGTTTGGGACAATGA
Source organism: Heterochromis multidens (assembly GCA_015108495.1). NCBI lineage: Eukaryota > Metazoa > Chordata > Actinopteri > Cichliformes > Cichlidae > Heterochromis > Heterochromis multidens. The sequence goes on from VUQS01045219.1 coordinate 13,154, forward strand.
TCCCAAAAGTCAAGTTTATTTATACAGCAACACACAACAAGTAACACATACTTTCACATGTAAAATAATAATAAAGAATACAAGATCAGGTATGACTGGTTTTCTCCAGGTTCTGAGGCGAGAGCAGCAGGCCCAGTGGAGGATCCACAGTGTGTTCACATCTCGGCTCAGAGAATGCACCAGACTACTGTCCAAGCTTTATAATAACAACCAGACTTCCACTGAACTGTCCCAACAAATGTAAATCTTTCATTTGTTCAGTTATTCAAGTACAGCCATGTGAAAAAGAAAGATTCAGGTGTGTCGTCACTCAATGCCACAATCTTTCCAGGAGTGGATGTCCCAGTAAATTCACCCCAGGGTCAGACCGTGCAATGCTCAAAGAAACTGCAAAAAAACCCAAGAGCTACATCTCAGACTCTAAAGGCCTCAGTTAGCATGTTAAATGTTAAAGTTCATGACAGTACAATTAAAAATACACTGAACAAGTTTTGCTTGTTTGGAAGGGTTGCCAGGAGAAAGCCTCTTCTCTCTAAAATAAACATGGCAGAATGACTTAGGTTTACAAAGTTGCACCTAAACAAACTTGGACTTGGAACAATGTCCTTTGGATAGATGAGTCCAAAGTAGAGATGTTTGGCCATAATGCACAGCACAATCACAATATTTGGCAAAAACCAACCACAGCATCTCAGCACAAACCCTCATACCAACTGTCAAGCATGGTGGTGGAGGGGTGATGATTGGGCTTGTTTTGCAGCCACAGCACCTTTCAGTCTTTGAGTTGACTGAACTCCTCTGTATACCAAAGTATTCTAGAGTCAAATGTGAGGCCATCTGTCAAATAGCTAATACTTGGCCGAAATTGGGCCATACAACAGTACAACCATCTCAAGCACAGCAGCAAATCTACAGCAAAATGGATGAAAAAGAAAAGCATTAAGGTGGTGCAATGGCCGAGTCAATGTCCTGATTGAAATGCAGTGGTGAGACCTTAAAGGAGCTTTGCATAAACGAATGCCCACAAACCTCAATGAACTGAAGCAACTCTGTAAATAAGACCGGGCCAAAATTCCTCTATAAAGATGTGAGAGACTGATAAAGTCATACGGAAAATGATTAATTCAAGTTATTGTGGCTAAAAGATTCAACAGTGGTTCAACAAGCTTTGGAATCATGGGGTGTACTTAGTTTTTCACAGGACTGCACAGAGTCCTGTAAAAACTTTCTTTGTCACATGACTGTAGTAATGAAGGACCTTAGGGTTTACTATTATTCATCCTCTCAAAGTATCACAAGAAAGTAAATCATCTTACATCTTCAATTTGCTGTCTCCCATGTCAGTTTCATCCAGAGGTTTACATCCCTAGTGGATGAGATGGGAGAGCTACTGTCAGCAGAGTGCCACCGTCAGGGGGCTTGGGGCTTGTTGGGTGAGGGTACTGGAGCCAAGCTGCTGTGCCCTGACACTGGAACTGTCCTGACCAAAGACGACATCTTTGGTGAGTCAAAAACTCCTTTGCTTGATTACATAGAAATCTGTGCCAAAGCATCTTAAGGAAAGAACACCATCTGCTGCTTATTAGGTGCACTGCAACATCCAGACAGCCTATGGCTGAGAAAAGCTGGGTTGCAGTACAATTTAAATTGCTAAAATATTAGATGGTGTACCCAAGTAAATGTATATGTTTTTCATTGAAAGTGATACATAGTCATATAGCCACATAAAGCTGATTAACTACTGTTGTTTTGAATTTACCAACTATGTGATTGGGCTTGAATTAAAATTTCAGTTGGATGATTGCTTACATCAATCTCCTTTTCTGCCTAACCCCAGGTCCTGATGGGTCCATACGTGCCTCTGGGGCAGTTCACTGTGATTCAGTCACAGGCCTCATGAGGCCAAATTCTCACAGCCATGTGCTGCTGAGCAGCGGCCACACGATGGCAGTCCCACCTAATTTCTTTGTTCATCCACACACTGGCAGAGTTCTGCCCATTGCTGGAAATGTGGCCTATGATCCTGCCAGCTCTACATTAGTTTGCACAGCTGACCCTTGTACAGGTAACATGAAAGTTGTCTGTGTGGTATTGGGGATGGCAAAGCTAAATAAAACAATCAAAGAAAAACAAATTTTATGTGAGAGTTTAGTTTAGATGCCCAAAAAGCATGCTGGAAACGCAGAAATTAGCTTTACTTGAAAAATGATTTTTACAAAGAGCCAAAACCAGGTAGGCTAACAAACAAATAAACAAACAAAGGAAAGCTAAGGCAAGGTTAGAAAGTAATGAGATAGTATCCCATCTTACAATGCTGTGATCGCAGCATTGTAAGATGGTCTTACAAAACCATCTTACAATGCTGTGATCGCAGCCATTCCCCAATCTCTGTGAATGGTACTCATGGCCATTGATCAATGGTCATGACAATTTGCATACTAATGATCATGAAACTGACCTCATGGCCCTTTGTTAGTCAGTGGTGCTGGTTTCGGTCATTGTGCAATGTACTGTTTATAAGGTTGGGGAAACCTGCAGTCAATTGAGACTGAAGAAGTTACCAGGAGGTGACGAAATGTTTCTCCCACTAAAAACGCTACGTCCAGATGAACAGATTCAGCTTTCTGGGATTCTTTTACCTGGATTATTGAGCATGCATCAAGAGATAATGAGATAGTATATACTGTAATGGATAGGAAAAGGACACTTGTCATGTTGCATTAAAGTAATTTTGTGCATTTAGATTTGAATCTGTGAAAGTTTTATCCCTTAGTTTGCACAGTTACTGTAACTGTAAGACGAAGATCCGTGCCAGCAGCAGTTTCTCTTGCGTTATGGCCTCAGTATACCACATAGTGCTAATAAGAAGCCTTTTAAAACTGGACAAATACATCTGTTTAAACTCAAAACAAAACAAAGTAAAACAAAGCAAAACAAAGAGACAGAAAGAACAACTGTCAAAGACTGCAAATAAGTAGCAACAGCAGTCTTTTGTATTTTAGAGATTAAGAAATCTAAATTCACCAAGAGTGATTTAAAAAAACAAACTGTGCTATTAAAGTAGAATTACTGAAGAAGACCAGATCATCTGTGTTGAATCTGTTACAACTTGACCAAAACATACTGTATCTTAAGTGTTTACTCCTACAAATAGAAACCTAATATACAGTGAACTGACTTGAGATGAATATAACCATTTCATGCTAAAATAACTTGTATTAAAGTGTATTAAAGATCACTTAAGCAGGGCTCATATGGTTCATAAAACATATCTGAGACTGATGGGTTCCAAGGGCCGACCTCTGCAGTAAAAAGCTATTATGTGCTGTTTTTTAATTCCAGATGATAACAGGAAGTGGGACAGTCCTCTCCTTCCTTTTATCCCTTACCCGACCTCCAGCCATGCAAATCAGCCTCTCCCCAGCACTCACCTCAGAGGCCTCCGACCTGGCCAGAGACTGCAGCTGGGGGTTCCCATGGTAGACCCAGACAAAGGGGTCCCAGTACCTATTCTGGCGGTAACCATCCACCCCCAAACTGGATTAGTCTACCCTCTGGGAAGAGTGCATGTCTGCCCTCTCACCCGCTTACCACAGCCTATACAGATTGGTTATCCCATGCTGGACTCCAGGACAGGAAACATTGTGCTCACTGTCGGGGTCAGCTTGGATCCAGTAACAGGTTAGTGCTGCTGGACTTCCTACAACACCCTTTGACAGATTCACTATACCTTCAGTCAGTTAAACTTGTTCAGTATGCCTCTGTAGGAGATGTGCTGCCAGTAGGTGGAGTCCTGCTGGGCGAGTCCTTCGTTGAACCTCTGAGTGGGCAGATGGTGAGAGTTGGAGGGGCAACCATACGGGCTGGACAACTAGTGCCCCATGCAGGAGGATACCAAACTTTATTAGACAGCAAGGTGCTTGATTAGATTGCTTGCTTTTGACTGCATTTATAAAATAAGTTTGAGTCCCCAGATGGTCCATTTAAGGGCTGTTTTGGAGCTTCAGACTGTATCACACAATCATAATATGTCTGTGGCATTTTCATTCCACCTCACGCTGAAGTTCAGATACTATTTCCAAAATGATCTATCCAAAAGCTGTACCGGGTAGCTATTTCTATATGACCAAACAAACGAAACAGATAAGGACAGATTTATTCAGCCAATGTTGGATTAAAAAATAAAAGCATTTCTGGAGTGAAAGTAAGATTTGTGTCTCTCAGGTTCTGGCAGCAATGTTCAAAGTACTGGATGTGCTAAAGCCATTAACTGAGGAGTGGGGTTCAGATCGAAGTTTGCAACATGTGCAGCCCCAACCAGTCAGCGAGAGAGGGAGTGGTCAACAAGATCATCTTCTTGCTGCAGCCAAAGAGCTCCAGCATGCCTGGGGGAGGAGCTTGCACTGCCAGCTGCAGCTGCAGACCAGGTTGGAGATCCTGAAAGACTGGGCAATGGGTCTGAATCAGGATGGAGGGACTCTGGGTGAGGAAAAGCCAGAGAGAGTGGATGAGTGGATTTGAATAGTTTGTTTTGGGCACAACAAAACATTTTTTTTTGTTTTTGTTTGCTTCTCTCTCTGCTGATATGGTCTTCTCCTTCACCTTTAGGTTCCCTCTGTTTTCTTACTCTCAAGTTTTGTTTCTCTAAGTTTACTGAGAAAATGTTTGCCCAAATGGAGAAAGAAGTTAGCATTATATTTTCCCCTTTAACCTTTTTATTTTAATCTAATTTAACCATCTACCATAAAACTTCTGGTTGCTGAATGGAAAAATATGAGGTGTATTGAAATACACTTATCTGACTTTAGAAAGGTGCATAAGCATGTACCTATACGTCTGTGTAGGTTCTCAGTCATCCAGTTCATGGTAGTCCTTAAGAGCTTGAAAGAAGGCAACTGGACTTCTTTAAGTTGTTTGAAGACGTTTCGCCTTTCATCCAAAAGGCTTCTTCAGTTCTAAACCAAAAGGTGGAGAGTCCCAGGTATTTAAACCCTGGTGGGGTGTAGTTCATCCCAAGGACAAAACTCCCAAACACAAACTAAGCAACATAGTGTATGCTGCACAGTGCAGTGAAGAGTGCTCAGACCTCTACATTGGAGAAACCAAATAGCCGCTCCATAAACGCATGGCACAACATAGAAGATCCACCTTGACAGGACAAGACTCAGCTGTACATCTGCACCTAAAGGATAAAGGTCACTCTTTCGAGGATGCCAGTATTCACATTTTGGACCGAGAAGACAGATGGTTTGAAAGAGGAAACGACCATCATTGAACAGAGGTGGTGGCTTACGACACCAACTGTCAGCCACATACAATGCAGCCTTGAGATTCCTTCCCAGGCGCCTCAACCCCCATTCACACCTTCCATCAGGTGACCTCAATAGATCACATAATAGGTTGGGGCAAAGTCTCACAGTGGTTTCACCTGAAACCTGTGTTGGTAATGACCCTCATTCACACCTTGGCTCATATGATGACTCACATGATCAATAGTGGATTAACGACCACCTCCCGAGAGACAGCTCCCACCAGGGTTTAAAAACCTGGGACTCTCCACCTTTTGGTTCAGAACTGAAGAAGCCTTTTGGATAAAGGCGAAACATCTTCAAACAACTTAAAGACGTCCAGTCGCCTTCTTTCAAGCTCTTAAGGACCATGTACCTTTACTTTTATTTCTACAAACTACACAAGAATACAAGAACTAATAACGATGACACAGACAAATGGACCTTAAAAGTTAACAGTTAAAAGTTTCAAATCAACTAAATACCATATTTGGAGGCAGTGCAAGGACTCCAAAACAGGTGAAATGTGGTAATTTCTCTTGGTTTTTGTTTAATAGGTACAATCAGCCAATTAATGGATTTTTATTTGAGGCAGTTGAGGAGACTGTTGAAGTATTCTAGGGATAAGGAGAGAAAGGCATGTGAAAGGGTTTCTGTATCTTTTCAAAATAGAAATAAATATATTTAGTATTTACTAACAAAGCAAGACCCAAGATTCTTTGCAGCGGGTTTAACTCTTTACCCCTTGAAAGCCTACTAGGAGTAACCCTTGAAGCTCTTTTCTGAACTGAGTGGTTTCTGTCATATTTCAACAAAATCACTGTGAAAAGCAGTGAAAAGAAATGGTCTCATGTCTCTGCATGTTAAGATCGGGGGAAGCATTTACTAAGAAAAAAAATGGTCAAAAGTGAGAAACAAAGTGGGAGCAAATGCAGAGCAGCAGGGACTGACCCACAAACGTTGGGACCATATAAGTGTTAAGGTACTGTAAGTCAAAGAATATTAAAGTTTCACAGCCTGGAGTTCCCCAAGTGTGTAAAATGAAACTCATGAACTAACCTACTTTTAAGATTGAGGTCAGAATACCAAAGCAGAGAAGTGTTGCACATTAGGAGAAGTAGAAGAAAGAGACGCATGCAAAGCCTCAGGTATTTACTGCAAAAATCAAAGGTTTGGATATTAATTGGAATTCTAGGCGTCCTTAACAGTGAATTGTTTATTTTAAAGGTATCATAATACATATTGTAATGCAGACTTGCAGCATATAAGAGCATAGTTAGGGACTCAGATAATCATGGAAGTAAAAGTGTCCTAAAAATTACTTAAAAATAACAGGGTGTTTTGTCATTTGTTACCAGTAATTTGTAATGGAGTAGAATTGAATATTGCCAAGAGAGAACATTCAAAATCTTTAATTTAGTACTTAGGAAAGAATCTGATAATTGGGCTCGTCCCACCAGGGGTTAACTTTACACACACAATGATGATCAGACGGCTTTCCAAGTCACACTTTTTCCTCACTTTGTGACAAATGGCATAATAACAATGTGAAATAATGGTGGTGGTGTGAATCATAGGTTTGTGGGGTGTGGGGGGCTTGAGACACACAACTCCAAATTGTGGGTGCATAAAATGAATCTTGTTCCATTGAACATTATCCAGAATTTCTTTTGATAGTTCAGATTAAGCATAATTTTCACTTGCAGGATCATATAATACTTGGCCTGGTATAATACACTCACTGCCACTTCTGTTCAACTGTTCGTTAATACGAATATCTTATCAGCCAATCACGTGGCAGCAACTCACTGCTTTTAGGCATGTAAACATGGTCAAGATGATTGGGAAATCATCATCAAATTGGGAAGAAAGGTGATTTAAGTGACTCTGAATCTGGCATGGTTGTCGGTTCCAAACAGAATGCCCTGAATATTTCAGAAACTGCTGATCTCCTGAGATTTGTCACTCCTGTGAGCTAAGAACAGGTAACTGAGGCTGCAATTTGCACAGGCTCACCGAAATTGGAAAAGAGAAGATTGGAAAAACATTACCTGGTCTGATCAGTCTTGATTTCTGCTGCAACATTCAGATGGTAGGGTCAGAATTTGGTATAAACATAATGAAAGCATGGATCCATCCTGGCTTGTATCAGTGGTTTAGGCTAGTGGTGGTGGTGTAGTGGTGTGGGGGATATTTTCTTGACATGGGCCCCTTAGTATCAATTAACCCTGTAAAGCCAAGTGTATCATATTTGATACATGAGTTTTTGTGAGTTTTTGAGACTTTACATCATCAGTGTGATTTTTGTTTTGCTTAAATAAATTGCACAATACATTTTAAGCAATAAAATGCACAAAAATGCAGGATGTAGCAAAAAATATTACATGTAGGAACATGTAATATTTCTTATATACAGTAATATTGCACAAGGGAATATGCACATCATTAGATTTGCTTAAGTATCTACTGCTACTGAGAACAAAGGAGAAACATTTCATGAAGCAATTTAAAGTTTGTGTGTTTCTGTGTGTGTGTTTTTAAAGTTTAAATTAGGGTTTGGAAGGGAAGCATGAGCTCCAGGACAATGACATTTTCTAACTTAAAGGTTTTTTTGTTCTTTTTTACATGACCTTTATTTATCACAAGGAGCCTGTCTTTCCTAAAACAATTAGGAAAGTCAGCCTCATAACTCTATTACATGACCTAACCTTAACCCATAGCCATCCATGATATGGGGAACAACCCTCCTTCCACAAAAAATTAATTAATTAATAATTTAAAAAAAGAGTCCAACATAGATTTACAGTGTTTGTACAGACCCAAACAAAGTAAACTTGAAAAAGGAGCTGATTTTATACAGAAGAGGTCGATCTGAAGCCCACCATTTACACATATAAAATACAAGAAGTCATCTGCTATGGACTGAGTATGTCTTTGACTTTTTGGCTCCTCCTGGATGTGACAAGTGCCTACTGCAACCAAAAACAGGAATTTTAGACTATAAGTGACACAAATTTTTAAGCCTAATATGGGTTTTGGAAAGAAGTCATGAGCCTAAGGAGGATGACATTTTCTACCCCATTTTTTTCACTTGACCTTTCTTTGTCACAAACAACAACCCGACTTAAAAGCCTTGACCTTCTTGTTCCAAATATCTCCATTTTATAAGCACATCCACTAAATCAAATATCAGTGTTTTATAACTTGGGGAAAATAAAAGCACTGCATTTCTTATTCCTAGCAAACATATCTTTAGGTCAGGTGAAAAAGGCTGTTTTGGTAATATCTTTCATGCGTTGATTAAGAGAGAGGGTAGTATCAAACATAACACAGAGATTTTTCAAACTTTGAGAAATGACAGGTTTTTAGAGTTACTGTTGGTTCAATGGCCATTGTCTCTTTTTTTTTCAGCAGGAAATGAAGAGACATTGAACTTTTCACAGCAGACAGGCCAGCCTCTAGTTAAACGAACTAATCTTAACCCTCTAAGCTAAATCTGGCCAAGAAGTATGTTTGAGTTTTGTGTTTATTGCTACTGATTACATCAAAGAAACATGTTGCCTTAGCAGCAGATAAAGCATGCTTATGATTCAGTATGCACAAGGGCTAGAAAGCATCCAGTTTTGATTTACATAATTGGCGTTACAGTCTCCTGCAGGCATGCTAAGAAACTTGTGTTTCTTCAGCAGTACAACTAAGTGCAAATGCAGTAAGTGCAACTGAATCCAGGCGATTAGAAATGCCTGATTGGTAAGTCAGTGGTATGATTTTCACAAGAGAGGCTGTCAGACCAGAAACCAAAAGGCAAGCTTTGTCAGACAGATCAGTAGTTTCCTGCACAAGGGGAAACTACACGTACTAATACCAGAAAGGCTTTGCATAGAGGATGACAGTATTGGGTGACAATAATACTTGGAAAAACAACCTTAAATCCAGGCCACAAATTCAAGTCCTTTCATTGCCATTACATGTTGCAGATCTGTGTACTCAAATGATATTTTGTAAATGCAAATGTTGGTTATGCTGTTGACATTGAAGAGTTTGTATTTGCAGAATATTTCTTAATTTAGTTGTTTGAACTCCTGACTCATCAGCTATAAGTTTATGTCAATCCTGAAATATTGTTACAGCAGACCTATCATGTTACACTATATGGACAAAAGTTTTTAGCTATACTTCTCACTTCGGTCCCACAGATGCATAAAATGAAGCACTTACAAATGTTACTGAAAAAATGGGTTGTTATAAAGAGCTCATTGAATTTGAGTATTTTACTGTAACAGGATGCCACCATTACAAAAAGTCAGTTTGTGAAATTTCTTCCCCCCTAGATATTCCATGATTAACTGTAAGTATTATTGCATCACAACCACAGCAACACAGTCATGAGGTGTCAGACCACTTCAAATTGCAGAGTGGGGTCATCGAGTACTGAGGCATATAGTATATAAAAGTCTGCTCACTCAATAACTGCAGAAACCAAACCTCCTCTGGCTTTAACATTAGCAAAAAAAACCCGGTGCAACAGTTTACATAGACTTATGAATGTCATGGTAATTTTGGGCTTTTAATGATTTCTTTGAACTGTTCTTTTTCCAGGTTTGAATGATTGTACAACATACATCTTTAATGACTTTATAAAACAAGAATGGAGTGCACAAGTTTGAATTTATTTTGGATTTTCTCTAATCTACACAGGGTCAAAATTATACATACAGTATATACATATATAATATATACATATAACCAACTTTTACAAATATATACATAATATTTGGTTAAAAGTCCCGAAGCAAGTTACACCTCGACCAGATGCTTTTAGTAGCCATCAACAAGCTTTTGGAACACCCAACTATGTCAAACTTTCAACTGTCTAGCTGTTAATTTGAGGTAAAATGGAAGAATTTGGAGGTAGTCCTGCTTCTTCATTATTATATCCACTTTGTATAATGTACCAGTACCACTGGCAGCAAAACAGCCCCAGAGCATGATGCTACCACCACCATGCTTCACAATTGGTACAGTGTTCTTGGGATCAATAAAGTTATTCTTATTCTTATTCTTATTCTTATTCTTTTTCTTATTCTTTCTTGGTCAGCACCCTCTCAGTCCATGGTGAAAACTTGCTTCACTGTGGACAGTGACGCTGGTGTTCCAGCAGTTTCCAGTTCATGGCAGACTTGAGTCTTGGTGGTTCCTGGGTTCTTCCTGAACATCCTAACCAATTCCATCTTATCTGAGGGTGACAGTTTGGCTCTTCTTCCAGATCTTGGCAAAGTGGTGACACATCCAAATAACTTGCACTCATGTACAAGTGTTTGAATTGATGATCTTGGAGTTTGCAGTTGTTTAGAAATGGCTCCAAGTGACCTTTCCAACTTGTGTAAATCTACAATTCTCCTTTATATAGCTTCACTGAGTTCCTTGGACTTCTCCATCGTTCTGAGTATTGGTCCAGTAAGTGCTGTCAAACAAATCCTTTTTATGCTAAAGAGAAAGTCAAAGAGAAACTACCATTTTTAGTCAATTATGATCATTGATGAGATCGTGGTCTTGTCAGGTTAAAAGACATTGTAGAACCTTCAGAACCAGTTATTAAACGATTTAAGTGAGTGCATGTATATATTTGAGCCTGTATGTATAATTTTGACCCTGTGTGGATTAGAAAAAAAAATCCAAAATAAATTCAAACTTGTGCACCCAATTCTTGTTTTTTAAAGTCATGAAATATGTATGCTGTACAGTACAATCATTCCATCCTGGAAAAAGAACAATTAAAAAAAATAATTAAAAGCTCAGAATTACCAGAACATTCATGATTCATGCCCATGATGAGTGTATGTAAACTTCTGACCACAACTGTAGTGTAGCTGCATTTAGAGCACCTTTTTTTGCATTATAAATTAAGCTGTTTAGTTTCACTTCTTGTGGTGTTTAACATGTTTTGCTAGATGTCCCGTGAAGTCAAAATCCTCTTTTATTTAACAGGTTTAGTCTGTATTTATGCATAATGAATCTGAATTTTTAGCTTTTATAACACTGGTCAAAATGACTTGCTAGAAATGTGATGGTCAGAAGAACTTGAATGATTACATTTATTATCTCTCCTCTAACTCTCTCCTGTTCTGTTCAAACCAGGAGAGATGCCTCTACCAGGTTCAGATATATGTGTGCCGGCTTTGCTAGGGATGGAGTATCCTGATCCTGTGGGATCTGGCCTTAATGTACCTGTGCTAGGCTTTCAGACTGATCTTGTTTCTGGGAAAACAATACCACTGGCAGGGACAATGGAGGACCCAAATGGAAAAGGTATTGTGAAAACAAGCCATTGCATTTATAACCCACTATTATCTAATTGGCTTTTAAATTCTGGTAAACATTACAGCACTGTGCAAGTTCTTCTTACTGATGCTGTTACACTTCACAGGACTGGTGGCGATTCGTTATGGATCTCAGACTGTTGACCCAGTGACAGGGCTGTTGGCCTCGGTGGTTGGGGCAAGGCTGGACGCATCTAGAAAAAATGTTGTGCCTGTTACACCTTCGTACTGGTTAATGATTAGAGATCAAACTGACAATATGCAGGTAACTGAAAGAGATGTTTTCATAAATGCCCTCCTCCCCCAGGTAAATATGATGGTTTTTGTTTCTTCCTTTTGTATGCCAGGTAGAAGCACTTCAGAGAGAGGTGTGTGTGCGAAACAGTTACTGGCAGCAGCAGAGGCAGCGGGAGGACGATATTCTAACTGATCTGGACTCCGCTCTGTTCCAGTGTCTCTTTAGAGTCACAGACATAAACTCTTATCAGGTCAGCAGGAGGGGTTTCCGTTCTGGTTGTAAATATCTTATAGAGCCTTGATTCAGAGTATAGAAGGGGAAATTCAAAGGGGTTGAACCTTTTTAACATTGCAAATAAGTAAAGAGAATGTTTTTAATTTCTTGCCCTGCACTGCAAGTGAAAAAGTTGGTGTTTAGGTTTTCGTCCTCACCTAAAACTTATCACAAATTGCACAATCATTGTTCCCTGCATATATATGGAAATGTGTGTCTATTCACTGCTCCTTAGAATGGGGATATGTGCATGCATGTGGCTTTTTAGTGCCGGTGTGCAAATACGTGAGTCCTTTTCATGTTCAAAGTGTTCGTACTCTGTTGCAGGCCCAGTGGTCAGGGAAGCAGCTGAGGGAAGCAGCCATGGAGCTGCAGGATTCAGCACAGATTGAGGCCCAGAGGAGAGCAGCTCAGCACTCCCACTTGGCCCTGATCCTGCCTCCACTTATACTGCACATCCTCACATTGGGTAAATTAGCTGGCAAGGTAGTAGGATGAATGAAAGCTTGAAGGAAATTAAAGTCTTGACCTCCAGTGCACTTATATATTCATAGCTTTCCAAAGGAAAGAGGTTTCATGCCAGTGTCTCACAGCACACTATTTAGTTGTATAGTAATTAACTAAATGCAAATACAATTTTTTTTTATTTGGCTTGGTGGCATGTCAGGTTATGTTTCTCCATCTGTGAGCACAGGTGATGAGGAGGAATGGGACCAGCAGTGTGTTTGGCATTCAGAGCTCTTGTCTGGGCTTGATAAGTTGGACATGTGTATGGACCAGGAAAAATGGATGGCACAGGCAGGAGACTGGTCTACAAGCATCCGCGCTGGAGTAAGAACAGTGGCTTTATATAGTTTATGTTGGCACTTCAGTTTTATAGGTGAGCAATACAGTTAGATCAGGAGTTCACTTCCCCTTTTAGGCTGGCAGTGAAAAAATGTATGCTACAGAAAGGTTTAGAAAGTCTTGTAATTAAACTTTGAAGTCAGCTCTGTGCTGTGAAATGCACTCTCTAACACTGTTTTCAAAATGTAAATAACAAGCCTGTGGTTATGTTCTGCAGGACAGAGAGTTGAGACAGAGAGAGTTGGTGGAGCAGTGTTGTTCCCGACAGACAGAGTTGGAGGCTGCTGTGAATCCACTACACTTTGTCAGACACCTTTCTCTGCTCCGTGCCGACACTGCCCAGGTGAATAAAGAACATCAACATTAATAAACAAACCTAAAAATATATGCAGAAAACAGAATGGATGTTTTTGTCTTTTGTTTTGCCATTGAGTTTGTTTGAACCTCTGGTAAACAGTCAAAGTGGAGTGAAAGTAAGCTTAATTGTATAATTGCATGGATTGCATAATAGTTACCTTTTTCTGCTTGACTGTCTAGGCTGTACTGTGTGGGAAGTTTTGGTTCAAGGAATATGGCCTGGTGCAGTACAGTGGATACAAACCCAGTGTGAAGATCATGGGTTTGCTTCAACAGAAGGCTTTGCCTTTGCTGGAGAGACTGAACCAGCTCCTGGAAGAAAAACAGCCAGTTGGCTTCTCCCCCAACACCTGTAATCAGCACATCTCTGGTACAGATACTGAACCAGTCACTGATACTAATATACTACATAATATCCAGTACAGATTGTTCTGGAGAGAGCACAATTCCCAATTAAATTATGGTATTATCTATTAATTTTTTTAAATTTAAATTTGTACTCATTTGTGCTTTTCTCAGTGCCATTGGATTTGCAAGTTTAAGGTGTTTTTATATAAAATCTTTGCATAAAACAGAAAAAAAATCCACGCATATCCTCACCACTATGTGGTTCAGGTGCCGGGCCAAAAGACAACAACAAAATAACAGCTCACACACTGCAGAACTCCAGTTTACCTTATTTATTAGTAGTGTGTGATGTTTCGAGCACACCTGCTCTTCATCAGACAATGAAACACAGGACAGCGCCATCTTTAGTCACCTGTTGTCATGGGTTGTGGTCATGTGACCAATCAATATAAAATCTTAAATACTGTACTACAGTCCACATTCACTGATTCTTAGATCTTACAGACCATCTGCAGAGCTCATGTTTATTTTAACATGTCACCCACATTTTTTATAACTTTCTCAAAAACAGTAGAGCCCTTTGAGATCGTCTAGTTGTCTATAGTACATTGTGTCAGGATCTGCAGGGATGCAGATCATGTGTTGTGGAGAGGACTCAAATGCAGACATGTGGAGGCTGGAAGCATTCAACAAAAAGCAAGTCGTTTATTGAAAGAGGCTGGAGATCCATAAAATGCAAAAAGGAAAACAAAGAACTATAAACCTATTATTAGAAAAACTCACAGACAGGAAAAGAACTCTAAGGAAACACACTGGGCAAAAAGACACACGAGGGCTAGAGGAACAGACACAGGAACTTAAACAGACAAATTGACAAAGAACAAGGAGAGACAGCAACTATATATACACAGAAGGGTAATTAGGGAAATAGGAAAAAACAGGGAACACAGCTGAAACTCATCAGGAAAACGAGACTGGGGAAAGTAAAACTGAACACTAACCACACAGGACAAAGATTACAACAGTAAAACAATAAATCACTAACACTGAGATAAGGACTCAAACATGCGAACTCGACAAAGAAAAGATCGACTTAACACGGAAGATACTAAAAGACAAAACACAGAGATGAGACTAAGGGGACAGGAGGGGAACGCAAAAGGGAACTAATAAACCTAAAGTCATCTAAACTAAACTAGATACGCATAATACAAAGGGAGAACAATATGGGAATCAGAAAAACTCATAAGCACAAGGAAACCAAACAATATTAATAGAAACTAGGAACATAAATCACTTCTCAAAACCCAAAACAATGAAGAATTAACAAAACTCAAAAGTCCAAACACATAAACGCTGGGCCACAGACCCAGGACCATGACACATTGAACTAAACAAGCAATGGAAAACATTAACAATTATCAGTGGAATACATTACCATATTACTATTAACATATTATGATATTATACATTAACAACAATAATTACAAATAATACTTGTCCCTTTCCAAAACCCAAGGACACTTCTGAGACATTAAAGCTTGACACCATAAATAATACAACAGCAAAAGTTAAAAAATAAAATGAACAAATGACTAAATTAAAGATGCAAATGTGCTTAACAATAAAGTCCAACTGAGAGACAAATAGTTGTTAGTAGGATTATGCCATGGGACTGGACAATAAGAAAATTAGATTATATGTTGTACAGTTAGGTCCATAGGTTTTTGGACAGTTTCACATTTTTTGTAATTCAGCCTCTGTACACGACCACAGTGGATTTTAAATCAAACAGATAAGAGCTGATTGAAGCACAGACTTTCAGCTTTAATTAAAAGGGTTTAACAGAAGTATTGGATTCACTGTTTAGAAATTATTTTCAGAGGCTCAAAAGTAATTGGACAAACTACAGTAATTTTAAATATAAGTTTTAAATATCAGTTTTAACATCCAAAACACTTGGATGAAAATCCTATGCACCTTGTTGTCAATGTGCCTACCTCCTCAGGTGTTCTTGAATTTGTTTTGTGTTTTTAATAACCATGGAAGTAATTCTCTCATCATTCACTTTAGTTGTCTTTTGTGGTCTTTAAGGCCTTTTGGTGCTGCTGAGTTGGCCAGTGCATTCCTTCTTTTTTAAAATGTACCAGATTGTTGATTTGGCCATTCCTAAAGTTTTTTGCTGTCTCTCTGAGAGGTTTATTTTGTTTTTCTCTCTTAATGCTGGCCTCCTTCACTTGCATAATCTGTTTGGACCTCATATTGATAAGTTGAATAAGGAGAGATCATTAGAAGGAATTGAACATGATTTATTGACATACAGAATTCAATTAAGGCATTTGGCGATTAGACTCTGATGGCCCATCAGAGCAGAACGGAATCCCAGCGGTGAAAGGAATTATGGCAGGACCCCCCGGAGACTAGATGCTTGTGGTGGTGAAGATAAAGACAGAGACTTGGATGGAGCACTGAGTGACTTGCTGAGGCGGAGATGGGGAGGAGGTGGGTTGCACAAAGGCGTCTGGAAGAGAGAATGACAGATGAGCTGTGAGATTTAAAATGCGCAGAGTGAAGGCTGATTGGCTTGAAGGAGGCGGGCAGAAAGATGATTGGACTAGAGCAATGATGTCAGCACTGAGTTTGACGGCATGGGAAAGGGAAAGTGATGTAAAGAATAGATTAGCAGCCAAACACCAGGAAAGCAGACAGATGGGTGATTACAGATCTTCCTTACTGAACTTACGCATAAGCTTCATTTTGATTTTTAATGTTTTAGGTTTGTCAACAAAGCAGGCATATGGTTTGGAGAGCACCTCTAGAGTCTGGACAGCCTCCGTGCCTGTGGTGAAAGGTATGTGTCATATGAGTGTGTGTTTAGAAATAGTGTGTATACACAGAAACAATACAAATATGTTCAACCATATTCACTGTCAAGTTAAAGCAGTTAGAAGGAAAAATGAAAATTTAACCTGTTGACTAGGTTTTGGAGTAATCAAGTCATGTAATGTTTATTTATAAAGCTGAATATCAAAATTTTGTCTCAGGGGACTTTACTGGAAGGAATCTGTAATCCTATTTGTCTCCAAATAATTTCATACAGTAATATTATCATTAAATCTTTCCTCAAAAAGAGATAAAACACTAAGATAGTAATAGGTTTATTGAGTAAACAGTGCATTGTGTAGTGCACTTCTTATGGCTTTCCCTTTTATTTATTTATTTTTATTTTTATCCTTGTAAGTATGAAATCTTCTTTTCAAGGGAACTATATTCCTAGGTCAACATATATAAAACATGTATGTCCAGGGTTAGGAAAGATGGACAAAAAATACTGCTCTCATAGCAAATGCATTCATTACAAGAGGAAAAACGAATAAACAATTAAAATCTAAGGGCTTTTCTAAGAGGAAACCAGATGAAGAATTAGTTCTTGTGAGTTATTTGAGTGCTGTGCCCAAACACTGACCTGAGGCCTGTACTATGAAGCAAGTTTAGCATACCCATTCCCTATCAGGCATCGCTTACCCAAACATCAGCAATCCTGCTAGGCATTCACACAAAGGTGGTTATCAACTTGATAAGTCAACCGAGAGTTTTTCAATCATTTTGCCTCCTTTGCGGTCTTTTCATCTGCTCTGATATTGGTCTGGCTTTTTCAGTCAGGAGGGCTGTTATCTGGACTTCTCCTATTTGGAAAGCCCCAGAGTTTAAGATCAGCATCATTTTAGTATCAGTGTTCATTTTTTGTTTTCTTTCACACCTTGAAATGATATGCCTTAATTCTTTACAGAAACTAGGCCTCACCAACCTAAGTACATGCTTTAAGAAAGCTTACTTTTATGTTTTCAAAGGAATCTCCACCCAGTCTTTCAGGGAGCCTGTCAATATAGCTCAGTCTCAGGACACCGGCCTACAAGCCAGCTCAGCAGTAACACACAACTCACAGAGACACACTGGATCTTCTGGCATTCACTCCCAGGGTGAGACAGAGCACACACACAAATTATGGTATGTAAGACTGCTTGCACCTAACTGACTTACTGGCTTCATACTACACAGATCAGAGAATGGTAAAAATTTCCTTTTTGTAAATTCAGTCAGAAGACAAATTCAAAACAGTTTACAACTTATTATATTTTGTTTTAATTCATTTTAATTACCCTCTACAGAGAGCCAACATATGAAAGAATCTGCTCAGTCTACACATATTGCTGTTCCCACAGTTCCAGGTAAATATGATATGATGATATGATAATATTACACAGTTAAAATGTATGATGGGTAAGCCATCACCATCCATTCTTCTTTTATTTCTTAGAGGAGCAGTGGACAAGGCTGCTGGAGCTCTCTCCTCTATTCCAGCTGTTGAAGGGTGTGGAGCTACAGCTCAAAGGTTGGGCCTCTAAGGCAGGGCTTCTTGGAGGAGAGCTCACGAGTAAGTTTGAGTTGT
>VUQS01045221.1:0-14279 GCA_015108495.1 Heterochromis multidens
TCAACCAATGAGAGCATAAGACTGCTGCAGCACACACATGAACCGGAACGTAAAAGAACTGGCGGGGACAGAAAAATGGAGAAAGGTATGAAACTCTTAAATGGACATTTTCATTTTAAATCTCTTCCAGAGGCCCCTGCACAGTAAATCACAGCTGTGTACTTTTTTTTTTTTAACAGGGGCAATTGCTACTGAACATAGACTGTTTATGCTGCTCCCTGATAAAAGAAAAATGTTTCTGCTGGTACCTGTTCAGTAACAAAACAAAGAAAACTGATTTATAAATGTTAACTTGCTGTTGCTCAGAAGTTGCCTGTTATAATGTTATGATCATGGCTCTGGACTCTGAGGCTAACTTGTTTTTCTATAACAAACTAGATAAAACGTTAATGCCCTGTCAGTGGCAAATGGCTTTGGTTTTCTGTTTGATTTGGTTACTGCAACAAACACCCAGGACAGGCAGGTTTGCCGGCACGAAGTTTATTGAAGTTTGAAGTTTATTGGCCCTTAGCGCTGTTACAGTTGGCGTGGCTTTTCCGCCGCGTCTCCAGCCGCTCCTGCAGCTCGTCAGCCGCCGCGGTTACCAGCTAGGCTTCCGCAGCTCTCCCAGCTCCCAGGTCTCCAGCCCAACTCTCACCGCTCCTCAGCTGCCGGATCTCCCACCCGGCTCCCGCAGCTTTCCAGCTCCCGGGTCTCCAGCCCAGCTCTCACCGCCTTACAGCCGCCGGATGTCCGGCTCAGCCCCCGCGACTTGTCAGCTGTTGCGCAGCTTGCCAGCTGCCACTTTCCACTCTCCGTCTCCTTGTCCGCACTCGGCGTCCTCATCAAGTAGGGGAGGCCTGATTGATTCATGCCAGTCTGGTGTGCTGGCTGGCCTCCCCTGACGCCACGCCCTGACTCCGCTGCCACAGTTACAGTAATCTTTAAGTTGAGATTTACAACTGCTGTTAAAAAACACTTTATTTGTTTAAAGCAATTGGAAACCAAATGTTATTGCACTTTTGTTCATATAGCATACTACACTACTTTTGAATTCATTATTGAATTTTGCGCACAATGCGATTAATTGCGATTAATCGCAGAAAAATCATGTGATTAATCGCAATTAAAATTTTTAATCGTTGCCCAGCACTAATATATATATCACTCATCCATTCCAATGATACAAACAGACCATTTTTAGTAAAAAAAAAAAAAATCTGCAGTGAAATGTGTCCACAACAGCAATGGTGTCATTTGCTCCACATGTTGACAACTATGACACTCTGACCCCTGAAATCAAATGAAGGATCGCACTGTGGTATAAATTCCAATACCAATTTTAACCTGCCAGTGAAATATGTACTAACTAGTGAATACAGGTAATCACACTGATACAATTACATGATGACAATTGATGTTTGAAACAAAATACACACTTTCCTAAGATTTTTTCACAAATACTGTGATATATGAAACATTCCCCTAATGCGGGTTTGTATAAGCTACTTTTGGCTTCACAAGAGGTCGTCACAGCGGTATAGCTCCGCATGTGCCCCCTCTTGTGATCAAACCAGGGATCTTTTACTGGGTAGGTGAATGTGTGAACGACTATACATTGGAGCAATTAATGCAGGTTTGTATACTCATCATTTGATTTCCCTTGACCAGGGTATTGTCTATGAATTGGAACTTTGGGAATTAATAAGTTACAACTTTTATAAGTCATCATCAGCCATGAACACCCTTCATTTGTTCTAAATACTAGGTGAGAGAAAAGCCTGCCTAATATGCAGGTGTCCTACATTTATTTTCCACCTAAAATACTTCACCAATAAATGATTTATAGCACAGTCTAGGTGCTATTCTCTTATCAAAACTCAAAAACTGTGTAACCAAAATGATCTGAACACTGGCTAGTAAAGACACATCTAACAGACCAGAATTACCTGGTGTTAATATAGCTTAAAATGTTATTTTGTATTGCAAAAGAAGTTTCAGAGGTAGATAAATAAAGTTATCACCCTGACATAACATGAAAACATATACACAAGCATAGAGTATGCACACTAGTTCGTGCACACAGCCACACAAGCACAAGCGCACTCAAATACTTGAGTGCAAGATTACAGTGTTTAACTACTAAGCTGATGTCAGTGTAATTTTATCAAGTGCTGCAGAAGTTCACCTAACTTAGCCCAATGTGACCCTGACTGTGTCCTGTGCTGCTTGTGACAAAGCAACAAATGACAGGAAAGGATTAAGATGACATTATCTTCAGATCTTCAGTGTCTTTGAAGAAAAAAAAAAAACATTAAAAACACATGAAAGAGCCACTGTGTAACTGATACTGTTGTTGGGTGACATGTTCTTTCACTGTAATCAACAGAGCAAGTGTAGTTTGTACTGAAACAGCTCTGACTGCATTTTTAATCATGGAGCGGCTCTTTGTTGGGCAGACATCACACTTGGGGCACACAATTTTATGTTTACACTGTTTTGCTAGTTTGACGATTAGCAGCCTACTTGTACAAAAGTACCCTACACCTTTAGGCTTCAGAAGAAAAATGTCTGAGGATGTTTTTCAGTAAGTGTATGAAGAGAAGAGGTGGCATTCAGTAGTTTCTTGCAATATTTGTAAGGAGACCTTATTTGTGTTAACACTGTGTGCACACTTAGAATGCCAAAGTAAAGATTCACAAATGCCAAGGTAGCATTATTATGATAACCCCCTGTGCAAAAACATGTCACAATGGAATTTTCTATTAATTCTTCATGCACAAAATCTGCTTTTGCAAACTTCTGATATTTGACATAGAGAAATATTTACTCTGATCACACATTGCTGTCCATCCCTGCTACAAATCACCTTTCTGTGTGAAGATTCAAGACAAATTTTTGCAGACTAGATCAATGTCACAATGTCGGAAAAGGGATACAGCAGGTTTTTTTTTTTTAATTTCAGTTGTTTTGAATTGTCATAGAAGGAAAAGCAGAGGTGTCACTGCTAAAGCTTTGGTGGCTCTGCTTTGCATCCCAGTAATCCATGACAATGTCACTGTGAGCCAGCACGCACAATACCGAGACATGAAACTAACACAACCAATATTACAAACTCTCCTACATGAAGCTGGTCTTCTACGGTGGGACACGATGGTTTCATATATGGTCATCTTATTCCTGGTGCACTGGCCATAATGCATTATGAATACAGTTTTACCAATTTCAGTATGAAAGTGAATGAAGGTCAAGGATGTGTCAGAACTGTTCAAAATTAGATCTCTCTTTCATTATTATGAGAATTCACCCAATTATACTATCTCTACTGTCGCGTACTCTTTGAGGTTGAGGATATTTAGTTATGTGTCAAAATGCTGCTGGTGAGTTTGAGTTCAGGAATGGATATTGTGTGGATTCCCTTTTGCCTGAATACTTCCACTAACGTATTTAACATAATTAAAATAATCAATTAATCTTAAACTGGCCTTCAGACTACATCAGGAAAATTATTATTAATATCAAGGTTACCAAGTTATCAGTGTGCCAGCATGCTAAAGGAAATATAAGAAGATAATGGGGGAAATTTTATTTGAATTCCATAGAGCACTGAAAGTAGTCAGATAAAATGAATGTACTTAGATATTAAGGTAATACATATCAGCCGTAGATGCATTTGTTAGATCTTTTCATTTTTTAAATTTGGACAATAACAAAAATGCCTTAAGGAATCTGAGCCAAAAATCATCATTTTTGTTATTTCATATTGTTTTTGCCTTTTAGGAGAAGTCTGTAAATGAAACAATGAGGTTGTGCTTTTGAAAAACATGTATTTTTAAATGGGTTCATACAGATATTCTTGGAGTATCAATCAAATTAAAACGTCTCTTCGAAAATTTGGTGTGGTAATAATTTTATTATCAAACCTGCAATTGTAAAGGGTAAATCATATATTGCATTTCATACATGTCTTTCCATATAATGTCAGTAGTGAATTTTATATATATACATTGTATAGAATGTAGCGGTTCAGTTTTAAGATTTATTTTTTGGCATTTTCAGCCTTTATTAGGCAGTGCAGTACAGAGAGCAGACAGGAGAGCAGAAATGGGGGAATGACACACAGGAAATGGTCTGGAGTGGATTTCAACCCAGGTACCTGGAGTGGCCTTTGGCATATGGGTCACTTGCTCAGTCAGGTGAGCAATAACAACACTCCCCCCAATGTATTTTCTTTTTTTAATCTATCAATGTGTTGTTGCTGACTTGTGTTGGTAGGCTTGATGTACAGATGTGATGTTGCATTTTGGCACAGGTATAGTACTCATTTCATCTTCATTACTCCATGATGTCTAATTGATCAAAACAAGGAGTAAATAAAAGGAAGTATAAGATGATGAAGTGATCATGCATTATTTTATCAAATATGAATATCAATTCATTATGATTCCCTTGTTATTTTGAAATATATTTTAAAGTAATTACCAGTTCAAAATGCAGATTTGCTTATACTGATAATGTAGTAAGTATGAGATACTATAGTCATATGAGATAAGGCTTAGAATTTACCATTTCTTCGATAAAAGCAATGAGATATGATACTCTATTCCTGAAATATATTATTTATTTCTTAAGTGAAATTGCAGCGTGTATGCATGTGTTTGTGTGTATTTTAAGGTCATTTAAAGTACCACACGATGAATATAAAGTTAGGTTGAGTTAAAAGACACTTTTAGGAAACCCGGGTCACCCCCAGCTGTGCCTGTGATGAATAACATTGTCATCCTGTTTTTCAGTCATCATGCAGCTAATTACTATCAAGGTCAGTCATCAGTAAAGGAGACAGCGAGCTCCATGTACATCACCACCTGTGGCACTGTCACTGTGAATGAACAGCCGGGAGGTTCTTGGCATCAGTTCTTCCCTTTGTGTGTGTGTGTGTGTGTTTTTTTTAAACATTCTGTTGAGATAAAAAGCATTAAATGTTGTTAATACCCAGCAATTTTTTGGATTTTGATTCTTTGCTTATTTGTTTTTCTGCACACACACACACACAAATGACAGGGACATTTAGATGAAGTCGAGAAAAATCAGATAGCCATTTAACATGGTAATTATGGCTGATCAAAAGAAGGATGCAGAACTGTGCACATAATTTCAACAACAATCAAATCCTTACAAAGAAACAGAGCATCTAGTTCAGAATTCTTGCAAGCACATTGCTAACCAGTGGAGTTTTAATTCACGAGTAACAGAATCTGTATTATATATCTCGTGCTTAGAATAAGCAGTTTCAGTATATTCTTTTACTCTTGCTCTCTCTACCTCTAACTAGTGACCTAACTGATTATGTTCAACCTTCAGTTAAACCAATGAGATTTGGCCCTAATCTCTGTCTCTGAGCCAATCATTTCACTGTTGTATTTTTTTAAAAGAGTTCCTTTCTCTGCTGGTTTCAGCTCTCATTTCAGTTTCAGATTGATGCTGTTCTCCTCCTTACTATTTATCCTCCAGTTCTCATGAGGAATGTCTATGAGTTCTTTGACTCTGCTCATTAGCAGTTCTTCTCCACATCGCACTCATCCAGATCTTAATCATTACCCCTGCACCACCACCACCACCACCACCAATGCTGGGATATTTTTGGACAAGCACTTTCCCCTCCTTAAATACTTCTTCAACATTTCCTTATTGTGCACTCCATGTCAAATAAATCGTTTTACTTTCCTTCGCTTGAGTCATTGCTGATTTAAATTTCATAGTTCAATGGTTAGGACTTCATATATACAAAGACCTTAAATTCTTATCCGCTGAACTAAACGTTGCTAATGAAAGTTTATACAAAACTCTCGGTTAGTGTTCTAACTTTACCTTGAAGCAGGGACACGGGATAAAGGCACAAGTAATTTTCTGTCTAAATTTACAAGTGTTTCAGCCTTTTGCATCAGAGACTCCTCTGTCACTGCATTCTGCTCTGATTCATCCAAACATGAGAGAGGTTAGTGGACACATAAAGGATGTACAGGCTTGTTTGGCTCTGGATGAGGCAATAGGCCAGGGTAGTCAGGACTATCAAAAGTGGGGGGATGCTGCCTCAGAGAGCTGGGTTTTGAAAATGGGCATGGTGGTGCTCAGTGGGATTTCTGCATCATCTGA
This sequence comes from Heterochromis multidens, assembly GCA_015108495.1. NCBI lineage: Eukaryota > Metazoa > Chordata > Actinopteri > Cichliformes > Cichlidae > Heterochromis > Heterochromis multidens. The sequence goes on from VUQS01045221.1 coordinate 6,133, forward strand.
CAGCTGAACAAAGTTCCTTTGGCAGACAGAGCCTAGTCACAGCCACTGTTTGATGTAGTCTCTGAATCCAAAAACATTAGCGGCAGAACACAATTGCATAAAGAAACAGACTAAGTAGAAAAGCTAAAACAAGTAATTGAATGAAATACTGCATATGGAAAAGCCACACACACCAATCACTGCTGAAGGTGGGTGAAAAACTGGCTGTGTCAGGTTGCTGTAAATTTGTACGCATGTGGTGGAGGGTAAAGAATTTTGATCTTGTTTCAGTGTAAAAACAAGAAGAGTGTGACTGCTCTGTGTTGTGACATGGGAAAACCATTGTTGTTTTCTCTCCCTTCTTCTCAACAGGGAACACGTTGCTTTGGACATAGCCGGAAGCAATTTAGAACCATATTAATTCTCACTCTGTCAGAGCAACAAATACACAAATACACACAGATCCACTTCAACAACTTCAACAAAAACTATTTATTTACTTATTAGGTACACCTGTTCAACTGCTTGTTGAAGCAGTGCATTTAGGAATTTAGAGATGGCCAAGACAACCTGCTCAAGTTCAAACTGAGCATCAGACTGGGGAAGAAAGGTGATTTAAGTGGCTTTGACTGTTATGAAATAACATAAAATGCCCTGTTGATGGTGGAGGTCAGAGGAGAGTTGCCAGACTGCTTCAAACTGATAGGAAGGCAATCGTAATTCAAATAACCCCTTGTTACAATCAAGGAATGCAGAAGAACGTCTCTGAATGCACCCTGCAGCTATCATTGCTGCTGTAGCCCTTGCATCGGACGGGCAACAGCAGCAGAAGAAAACACCGAGGGCCTAGAAGCTGCTGGAAGCTAAGAACAGGAAACCTAGATTACAGTCTGCATGGGCTTGAAAAATTGTACAATAGAAGATTGGAAAAACGTTCTTGATTTCTATTGCATATTATATGCATATATAATATTAGACAAAGATAACCCGAGTAAATAAAAAAATGCAGTTTTTAATGACGATTTCATTTATTAAGGGAAAAAAGTTTTCCAAACATTCCTGGCCCTTTCTGTGAAAAAGTAATTGCCCTTAAACCTAATAACTGGTTGTGCCACCCTTGGCACCAAGAACTGCAATCAAACATTTATAGTAACTGGCAATGAGTCTTTCACTTTGCTGCGGAGGAATTTTGGCCCACTCTTCTTTGCAGAATTGTTTTATTTCAGCCACATTGGAGGATTTTTGGGCATGAACGGCCTGTTTAGGGTCATATCAAAGCATTCCAGTCCGATTTAAGTCCAGACTTTGACTAGGCCACTCCAAAACCTTTATTTTGTTTTTTGTTTTTTTCAAGACATTCACAGGTGGACTTGCTGGTGTGTTTCGGATCATTGTCCTGCTGCATAACCCAAGTGTGCTTGAGCTTCAGGGCATGAACTGATCGCTGGGCATTTTCCTTCAGGATTTTCTGGTAGAGAGCAGAATTCATGGTTCCATCAATTACAGCAAGTCATCCAGCTCCTAAAGCAGCAAAGCAGCCCCAGACCATCACACTACCACCACCATGTTTGACTGTTGGTTTGATGTTCTTTTTATGAAATGTGCTGTGTTTTACATCAGATGTAACGAGAGTCAAACTTTCCAAAATGTTCAACTTTTGTCTTGTCATTTGACAGAATACTTTCTCAACAGCCTTGGGGATCATCAAGATGTTTTGTTTTGTTTTTTTTGGCAAATGAGATGAGGCTTTGTGTTCTTTCTGGTCAGCAGTGGTTTTTGCCTTGGAACTCTCCCATGGATGTCATTTTTGCCCAGTGTTTCTTACACTGGCCTTAAATGAGACAACTGAGGCCTGCATTTCTTTAGATGTTGTCCTGGGTTCTTCACTGACCTCCTCGATGAGTCGTCCATGCGCTCTTGGAGTAATTTTGGTAGGCTGGTAGGCTCCTGGGAAGGTTCACCTCTGTTCTCGCCATTTGTGGATAATGGCTCTCACCGTGGTTTGCTGGAGTCCCAAAGCTTTAGAAATGGCTTTGTAACCCTTTCCAGACTCAGCTGTTTCTTTAGATTGTGGCATGATGTTGCATGTTAGAGTGAGTGTAAGTTTATGCTTTGGTCATTTAACTTTTCTTTTTTTTTTCTCCTTTTTAAAATGCTGTAGGTTTTTGGTTAAATCAGACCATAACCTCTAGCATAAACTGGAGCTGTTTGCAGCAAAATGCATAGCTCTTGCTGTGCCTTTTTATTATATCCAGAAAATGGTGATTCTTAGTTGATGTAAAACCAGTATAAAATATAATTTTTTCCAAGGATGCAGATAAATGTACCTTAATTTTTAACATAGTAACCAATATGATGATCAGTGGTGCTTTGACAATTTTCTCAAACTCAGTCGCTGAAGCAAAATAACAGTTATCAATATATCTTCTCTCTTCAAATGTGCCTTACAAAAAATGCACTACATTTCTTTGTTCTTCTTTAGCTTACATATCTTTGTCTATGCTTAGTCTGACAACCGAGTGCATTTGATGTTTATCATCTATCTGACTGTTATAACTCCTGCTTTTCTCTATCATCCCTGTCTTTTATGAGTGTATGACTTTTTCTTTGTGGTTGTTTGTTTGCTTTTTGACACCTTTTCACATGAAGGATGTTAGAGTTCAGTGAACTTACATTTTATGCGCATATACAAATTTTACTCATTACACTTTAAGCAAGACACATGGTAGTCAATGCAGCCAGCCCAATTCTTCAAATAATAGTATTCAAATGTGGACAGAGTTAAGAGGCATGCCATGTAAAGGGGAATAACTGTCAGTGCCACATGAAGGTTTCTTTTCAGATATAGCCACCCACCTTGGAATATTTGATCACTAGGCCGTGTTTACAGAAAAGAGTGCAATAAAATCAGAATGAGTTCAAAGTTCTATGTTTAGATTCTTTCAAAGTTCAACATGTTTAAAAGTTCAACATGTTCAAAAGTTCAACATGTTCAAAAGTTCAACATGTTCAAAAGTTCAACATGTTCAAAAGCCTAGATAAGTCACAAGAGTGTGGAATGAAACCACAAGCAAATCATCAAACCTTAAATTAAAACTCCAGTCACTAAAGCAAAAAGCATCTACGGAAAAGACCACTGAAATTAAAAAGAGCCTGGCTAAGGGAATTATGAAATCATCTGTGGTTTAAAAAAAATTCAGTGCTTAAACTAAAGTGTCTGTGTGGTTCAAAACACGCCAGATACTGAAAGTACAACAAACTTTGGACAACTCAACGATATGCAGCAGTAATATGGAAAATGCAGCCATTAAGGCCAATCAATGGCAATGCCTTATATCCAGCCAACACTAACAAGCTTGGATGTTTCAAGCAACAACAAAAAAAGCAGTAGAGAATGAGCAAGCTGCCTCAGACCTGAAGGTTACACCCATTTATATAAAGGGGAAAAAAACAACAGCAACATGTAATTAAAGATTTTAATATGTAGTGGCAGGCTTGTGTTCTTAATTCTTTTATAGCCATGAGCTATTGTACCTTCATCGTATTATATGGAGAAAATCAAAGGGTTTTCTAAGTTCATCCATTCTGCTCAGTAAATCATCTCTCCATACATCCAACCAAACTTTTAACAGCCCTAAAGCTACAAAAATGGACAAATCATGCTTATAATTCATATTTTTTTTACAGAAATAAACTTTGCATCATACAAAAACATACTTCAAGGAGCTTTAACCCAGTGTGACAGCCACGTTCCCCTTGTCACATGCCCCACTGAACATGATGATGCTATGTTTTCTCCCCTTTTTGTTTACCCAAGCTGCAGTTAGCACAAGCTCCTTTAAAATCATTATTTGAGCAAGTTGGATAAACCCAGGTTGCACAAGCCTTCACTAGGCTACTGTCATTACTGGATTAAACTTGAAAGACACAATACATTTCCTCTGTTCCTCAGATCATGTGGATATTAAAATATTAAGGACGACACACAATAAATACAAAAATTTAAATTAATAAGCTCCATGTCCGCTTGTGACCCTTTCAAACTGAGACAACCTCCATCTGCTGGAAGTCCCGGTCCATTGTGGATGTGAAATCATGTCTTGCTGTTTCCTCAAGAACCACTCTGTGGTATAAGTGTTTCCGCCGACCCCTATCTCAATGCTTTCCAAGATGCCCATCAACATTATCTCTGCAGCAGGCCAATTAGTTATCATCTGCCTTGTTTTCTTGGACTCAAACAGTGGGACGTCCTCTGATTCAATAAATGATTTTAATAATGGGCCAGCAATCACAGATGCTTCTAATTTTGAGACGTATTTGAGCCCTCAAATCAATTCAGTGCACTGACAATACACCATAACTGATAACCACTTTGTTATTAAAAACTATCTACGAGTTACAAACAACATGATTATATAATTGACCGAGGACACAAAATTGTGCTTCAGAGTTTAAATATCCATCTACATTTTGCACGTAGATCATTTTTAACTAAACTACTGAGTCCAGACCAAAATTCCAAACAAAAAGAAAGCACTGATCTCATGGCAGCATTTTTTAAATTTTATTTTTGTAGAAGAATATGTGGAGTGTGTTTTTTCAGCTCCATTACTGAGTGTAAAATAGCTAGCAGTGCAGCACCACTGATAGCTAGAAAATGTGATTCTTGCATAACAAAGTTTACATGGTTTCCTTATTGACAACATGAAATACAGTCATGAAGTAGGATAGCAAAATGGTTGATCAGAAAAAAAAAAGTACACAGACACACATGAAGACAACTTCTTTGTTAAAGCACACAAACTGCATGCGGAGCAAAATTTAAAAAAAAGGGGGGGTGCACACTTTACAGACTTTCACTCATATCTGAGTGATCCTAGGTCCAAAGTTCAGAGCAAAAGTACTTATAGTTATACACAGATGGACTGGGTAGTTCCATCCATGTTTGCTGTGTCAAGTCATTATAGTGCACCATGTAATTAGCTGCTGCTGCAATCATCAACTGAAGCAAACAGGGAACATCGCAAAGGTTTTTCTTTCTTTCTTTTTGCCACTCTATGTGTCTTTGTCACTTCCTTTGACTGCTTCATGTGTGACATGAAGTGAATAATTAACATGGAGTCCTGAGTTATGGCTACAAATGTGATTTGTGGGGTCAATGTGATCTTAAACTTTGACCATCAAATTTTAATCAGTTCATCCTCGAGTCTAAGTGAGCATTTGCTCCAGATGTAATGAAATTCCATCCAGGCAAATGTAGGATGTCACATTTATAATAATGGAGTGGATGTGAGGTCAAAGTGACCTTGATCTTTACACTCTAAGATCTAATCTAGATTAGTAATCTAATTTAAACTAATCCAATCTCTTGACTCTAAACATAAGTATAAATCTTTGCTAATAAATAAATAAATACATACTGTACATAATAAAATATTTAAGCCATTCCTGAAATAGAACCTTCATGAGTTGAGTTGAGGCTAAAAAAGTTGACCTTTGACCACCATAATCTACTCACTTCACCCTTCAATCCAACAAAATGTTTGTTCCAAATTTGAAGAAACTTCCTCCTCATGTTTAAAACAGTTCAGGGTCATGAGAATGTGACAGAGATATACACATAATGGTAACAGCACAGTGGTGAGAGAAACAGAAAAAAAATAAATTAATTAAAGTGTATGACGTACTTATTTATTTATTTATTTGTTAAAATTTGTCAAATGCTGGGAAAAAAATCTACTTCCGTGCTCCCCGTTGCTTCATGTCACCCCACAAACATCCACTAGATGTCCTCAGTCTCTCTTCCTGGTTATGGCCACATGACTTTCACACCCACCTCACCTGTTCACAATTAACCAATCAATGTTTGTACCTGCCATCTTCCCTCTTGGCTCTTTGTGTGTTCATCATTTGCAAAAATGAAATGCAGAGATAAGTGCTGGCAGTAACATTACATATAAAAACGTGGTGTAAGAAAGGTCTATTTGATCTACTCACGATCTGCGAGTAGATCAAGTAGATCTATAGAATTATTTAGCAGATCGCAATTATTTCCAGAAGATGGCAGTAATGCAGTTCTCCAGTTGCCAGTGGCTGTAAAACTTTAACAAAGGAAAGTAATTGTGCTTTATCAAATTTTCATTCATACCTGTGTCTGTTTTACACATGTTGCTGATTTACATTTATTCCTGTTTTCTATTACCTGTTACCTGCCAGCTTGCCTGTGAGTATCTATGCTACATTTTAAAATGATCCTCTAAATTTTTTGAATTAGGCAATAAATTAGAGAAACTCGTGGAAACTGCTATTTTGGTTGGGTATGCTGATGTCCTGCTCCAATGTAAACACTTTCCCATCCTTGGCTCTATATCCTCAGCCTGGATTGTCAAGCGGGCATAATTAAAAATTAAAACCACTTTTTATCTTTTTGTTCAGACTCATTTTTGTTCATCTTAAATTCATTGTTTTTTGAATAAGTGAAGAAGAAAGTTCTGTCAGCCAATATACAGTCAACTCAGAAAAGGAAGAAGGTGAGTCACAAGTTTAAAACTTGGCTCATATGAAGACTATACGACCCAGTCACAGCTCATTGTCTTTGAACTTTTAGAGCAGAACAATGACAAGGCTAGAAGCAATTCCAGAAAAGTGCAAAGCAAGACAAGTGAGCCTTCAGGAAGAATATTTATGTTAGCTTAATGCTAATATTATCTGGGAAACCATTACATCTGCATTCAGAATGGACAACATAGCAAAAACTGTCAATGACAAAGAATTTCTGGTGGTTTGAGCACATGAAGAATGCCATACTTGTCTTGACTCACACTCTAGCCTTTATTCTTGTATATGGTATACATGTATACCACATATACATGTATGCTCACCTGTCATATGTGAAATAATGATGGACATACATGACCACTAGTGCATTTAAACTGTCTGATTATGGATATTTAAAAATTATTTGAAAACATTATATATCTATTATAATCTCTCATGTTTTCTCTCTATCTAAATCTATATCTCTCTATATATTGTATAGATATACATGCAAACGGTCCTCTGTTTCTGTTTAAGAAAATAAATAATATAAGATCCCATTATCATTGCAAGTCTGAAATCAGACAACGTCAAGAGGCTGACTTCATTGCAGTCAGTGAGGGAGGGAAGGAGTGTTTGTGTGTGTGTGCGTGTGTTTGAGAGAGAGAGAGAGAATGAGAGAGAGATATGGGGGGTGGAGGGGGTTCATTAAAGCCCCTGGTTTAAGCCCAGCCCATTCTGGATATGTAAATGTCTGAAGCACAGAGAAAAACACAGCAAGAAAAAAGCAGTGAGGGAAGATGTGAGAGGGAAGAGGAGGAGGAGGGGAGCAGCATGAACAAGTGAGTGAGCGATCAAGGGAAAGAGAGCAAGAGAGTGAGGGAAAGGGAGCGAGCACTCTGAATTGTGAGTGGCTTACGACACTCAGTGAACAGAAGGTGCTTCTGCATGCGCTGTCAGTGTACTGGTCTGCTGCAAGGGATTGCGCGCTCCTTTGCTTCCCACATTTACCACCCCTGCCTGCCTACCAGCACCAGCCTTCAGCAGCCTCTTCCAGCTGGCTGAGAAGACACCCAGAGAGCAAGGGAGTAAACGAAACCTGCGAGCCACAGGGGATGCGAGCAGCTACCAAACCAATATGAGCCACTCAGATGATGAGGAATACTGTTACACAAGAAAACAGTGAACAGGGTTCACCTCTTTAAATCCTGTTTTTTTTTTTCCTTGCGTCCGTCACTGAAATCATGATTAAGTGCTTGAATGGATTTAAACCTTACAAGTCAGTGATTTCTTCAAGCGATGGACGATAACACATTTTGGCAGATCTGCTGAAACTTAAGCAAGGAGGAAAGAACAAGACAGATAATTAAAAAAAAAAGATTCTTGCTTATTTGTCTTTTTTTTCTCTTGTTGTCTCTTCTTCCCTCTGATCATTGCAGCAGAGGACTGCGGAGGAGCAGGAGAGACAGAGCTCATGCATGCAGACAGGGGTACTTGCACTTCCTACCATCTCGGTGAAAGCTACTTGGATTCCTTCTCTTTCTGGCTCTTTCACTTGAAGAGAACTAAGACATTGTAAGCCTGCCAAGGATCTGGTGTCCACTGAAAAGAGAGAAGGGAGGGGGGGGGGA
>VUQS01045221.1:15867-38231 GCA_015108495.1 Heterochromis multidens
CAGCAGGCCTGTACGCCTCCACAAGGGATCTGGCCCAGGGTGGCTCTGTGTTTCTGGGCCCATTTACTCCCAACCCTTATGAGGGTGAGGGTAGTGAAGTGGTCACAAATTCTTTCACTGTCACAGTGGGCCATGATGACCTGGAGAGCACCATGCAGATCCACAAGGTGGTCACAGGCACCATGGCACTCATCTTCTCCTTTCTCATCATAGTGCTCATGCTATACGTGGCATGGAAGTGCTTTCCAGCTGGAATAAGGCAACTGAGGCAGTGCTTCAGCAGTCAGCGCCGTAAGCAGAAGCAAAAGCAAAGCATGCAGCAGATGGCTGCAATTTCTACACCAGAGTACTATGTTGACTATAAACCTAACCATATTGAGGGAGCTTTGGTAATCATCAATGAATATGGCTCTTGCACTTGCCAACAACAAGCTTCTCGGGAATGTGAAGTGTGACCCTGCTTTTTGAGTAAGTCTTTACCTGTGATTATCTGGATATACAGTAAATTCCTTTTTGGATACACTGGGGAGGGGGACAGAAGGAATAATTAAATCTTCTGGACGCTTTTTTTTACAAAGCATTTCACTGTGATGTGGAAGAAGTGTGCTTCATGTGGCTGACTATTTTGTGGTGGATTTACTGCTACTGCTATCTGCTGCTGATTTGAAGTCACATAATGGTCATGGGACTCTTGGACCTGTTGATGTTCTATCGAAAAAGAGAGAGGGATACAGCACTGAGGCTTTTCTCTCATGGATGGATATTTGAGCTTTAATGTGTCTTTCTATTTCAGGACATTTAATTATTGTTTAAAAATAAACTGGAGACACACGAAAGAAAAAAAGAAACCATTTGTATTATGGTACACACAATATTTGACAAGCATTTAAAATATTAAAAACACATTTAAGTTTAATTAAAAATGTAAAAATAAAACTGTGTAAAATATGTTAAGAAGAAGACGTGCAAGTGTGGACAAAAATGAAAAAAAATATAATCTATTTCTTTTGTAAACTACAAAAAAATGTTTAAATAAATGAATTGCTATTCACAGAAACTCATTTGTACATGAGAAGCCTGTCAGAGAGGATGAATGACGATAGACGCAGTCTTTGCACTTGTGGACTGTAGAGCCATGACTCTGCAGTGCATCAAACCCCCCCAAAAAATAAGATGAAATACAAAAAAAAAGGAAAAAAAATAAAAGGGGAAGAGGGATATCTGCATCTCATCTCCAGTGTAAAATCCATGGTCCGAGTTTTAGACCTCTTCTCGGATTTAATCACATTTTATTTTGCATTAATTGTGTTGGCTTTCTATCAGTGTAGTTTCTTTCCCATTGCCTGTCTGTTAATAGATTAAAATGATCTATTTCGTCCTTTATCAGCAATCATATTTTCATTTAATAATATCACAATATTTGTGCTCCATCCAAGTAAAGAAAGCAGAGTATAAAAGAGCTAAAGCTACGCCTCTCATTGCTTCTCACCTTTTGGCTGTCGCAGAGGAGTGTTGCCTCCTCTTACTGAATCAAGCACACCAAAGCCAACAATCATTCAGACCATCCATAGTAAAATTAAAATACAAAATACTGATCAAGTAGTATCAGAACCACTAAAGAAATTATTCACCAGCTTCAAGAAGATTTGCACATATTGGTCATTTTGTTTTTTTCATGTGATGTAAAATGTGTGTTGAATACAAGGCCATTTACAGGTGCGTGTATATATCCTTCTCCCTTTGGTGTTTATTGTGTAAATTAGCGCACTGACTGATGTTGTGTTTCCTGGGTCCTTTGACATGAACAGTATGTTGTGTGAGAGAGATGGAGGATCACAACGACTGCAGAAAGAGGGAACAGACTGCTCTCTAGTGTGCATATTCTCATACCGTGGCAGCATTTTACCAATTGTGCACCATGTTCTGAAAAAATCCACAATGGGGGCAACATCAATATACTGATTTTACAGCAGCTTTTCCTGAGAGAGAAAAAAAAAAGAAAAGAAAAGATCGATTTGCATTATTTTTTGTGTTATTTTGCGATAAATAAGATAATGTTTACAACTTGTAAGTCATCAGGAATAAAAATGTTTTAAGAACTCACTGACAATCATTACATAATAAGTTTATATTTTTAAATCTTTAATTCAGTAACATTGTGAGACTGTGTTTTGCTGTTTTTTTTTAACTATATGCAATAAGTGGTACAAAAATGAGATGCTTTGGTGTATTTTAAATTGGTGGACCTTGTTGAGATTGATAAAGGCCTGGGAGTAAACCCAGCCTGAGAAGAAGTGCAGAAGATTTAAGGTCCCTTAAGAAATATCTGGAAAAAAAAGAAAAAAGAAAAAAAAAAGATTTTGCAGAGGGTAAGGATTACCTTTAATTGAACTATTTATTGAGTCTAAATGAAATATTTTGAAGGGAAAATTTGAGGGGCTGAAAAAAAGTGCAAATATTTTGAAACTATATTTTTAAAACATTTCAAAGACTGGATATATTGATATATTATATTTGTGTTAATTCTTGCAATCTCGAGATCGCCAAAATGCTAGTCAGGCTGACAGTGAGCCACAGAATATATAATACTGAAGTACCTTCTTTTCCTCCCATAGCTCATAAGATTTCTCCCAGGTACCATCCCATCACATAGAAATCATTCTAATTAATGTGAAGGACATGCTGGGAATTTAGTGTTTTGCAGTACAATGAATTATTCTCTCATGCTATACGTAATGCATGGAGCAGTAAACATACAAGCTGTAATATCACTAGACTGAAAAATATGTTTTATCATAAGAGACTTCCTTTAAAATTGCATAAATAGGTCATTAATCAGTTTTCAAACTAGATCTTTTTTGTTCTCTTCATCATATATATATATATATATATAAATAACAAATATCCACATTTTTGATTAGTTTAGCTTTAATCGATAAAACTATCTCAATAAACAACACTGTATTATTCATTAACATCATTAACATCTTCTAAAGAAATGTCCCATGGAGGGTGAAAAATAATAATGCAGTGTGAGCACTTAGCAAAAGCAAAATTTTGTGGTCATAATGAAATGCAATGACCACAGTGTACTTTAGTGTGTTTGACTACTAACAGGTTGATTAAACCTCTGGGGTCTCTCCAGTTGTCAGTGAAAGGAAAACAAATACCTTTGTTTGTTACCAGAGACCTCAGGCTACAATTAAAGTCTTTATGCGAGTATTCTGAGATGAATAAAATGATATAAATAGAAATTATGTTTTTATTTTTGACTATTGATAGCATGGCATGGCATTACATCAGTGTGCAGATTCAGTACTGAATTTATACAACCTTTATGTAGTTTGACCAGTTAAAGAAAGAAAAAACAGGTAGCGAAGACCCTAGACATTTAACTCTTGGGAACAACTTGTTAACTTTGCAATTCGGTCTGTAGACATGTTTTAGGGACTGATAATGGCTTAAAGTTGCTATGGGGGATTTATGATCTATTTTCTTTTCATTGTAGCAAATGCATCCCAATTTAAAACTCGGTATAGCTGGAAATCATGAGCTGTCAAATGACATGAATGCAAATGACTACGTAAGGCAGAACATCATGATAGGGACATAGATTTATTTTATCCTCTTCATCTTCATACCCTGTCCAGAATTCCCCTTGCCTTCGAATACTTCACAGCCCCTTAAACAGGCAACTGCAGGGTAAATTGAGGTTGTGAAGCTTCATTTATATAAATATTGGATGATGTCTGGTATAGAGACCAGTACTGGCACCACTATTGATTTCATTTAACTACTTTTTCTAAACAAGCAACCAGGGCAAAAGGTAATGGAGAATGGCTCTGATTATTCTAAAACCTTTGAGTCCTGAGGACTGATGTTTAAATACTTTAGACTTATTTTTATTCCTACTCACCTTTACCTTAACTCTCGCTCTCTCTCTCTGTATGTGTCTGTAAGACATCAATTCATCTAACTGACAACAGATCAAATCTCTGCTTGACCTAAGCCTGGGGTGATAATTCTCTGAAGGGAGATATGTGCTCTCAGACAGCATCCATTATGAGTGCCTTGATTGATGATGCTCAGTAAAAATCAATACAGATGAGTGGTAACCAAAATGATCACAGTGATAACAAATGTATTCATCTCGTCCTCACATTTTGAGGCGTAAACTGATGGTTAGAGATGATATGTTTTATTTACACGGAAATCCATAACTGTAATAATCCATAATCAGATCACTGTTCAGTCAGAAGAAAAGTTTGAGATTGTTCTTTTGCTTAAGAGCAGTCAGGGACGAGAGCATGACATTGCAGAGCTGCTGCTGCTGTTTGGCAGCAAGAGGATATATCGTGCATGTCCAGATCACAAGCTAATAGGTCTGAATAAATTGTCTTGTAGCTTGTGTGTGCAAATTCAAGCATGTGGTGTGTGCATAACAGACTTGGAAACCATTTGGGTTTCTGGGGATATGTTGTAGACCAACAACAAGAGTAGTGCTTGGATGAAAAGTCACAAAGGAATGAGGAGCAAAGGTCAAAACAATGAAAAAGGAAATTCTGACATGGTTTGCAAAAAGTGGGACACTAGGTACATAAGGCCAGGGTAAGTGCTAAAGGTCAAATACTAACAATACACAGACCCTGCAGACTCAAATTGTACACATTTTAGCCAGACTATAGAGCAAGCATTTGGAACCAGGCTTGAGTCTTGTTAAAACTTGATTAAGAAAACCACAAAACTGGATTGGTATCACAGAATAACACATACCAATATGAAGTATGCATATTTATGTCAGAGTTTCAGCATGTAGGGCCTGTGCAATGGTGTGAGTATCAGTAACATAACATTACTCTACAGATATTTAGGAGTTTGCATCACCATGTGCTGCAAGATGGGACCATAGAGACACAAGTACATCCTAAAAAAAAAAGAAATACATTAACCCAGGTTCCTGTGAGGGGTATTGATCGGGCAACATTCTGCCATCTCACTGGGACTGTGCTGCATAATAAATGCTAAACACCCCCTCATAACTGGATGCAGAGCTAAATCATGGGTGGCAGCATGTACTGCAGTGGGCTGTAAGGAGCTGGTGATGACTAATGACAATGTGTGGGTGGCTTTGCACTGATTCTTTTATAACAGGTGGGTTATCAGGATCAATATTCTAATAATCATCAACATTATCTTAGAATCCAAATCCTCTGACACGCCATTTTCTCTCTCATTGTACATCCCCTTCTCTCCCTCCTTTTTAATCCTCATGCTGTGATTGGTGTAAGTGTGATTCTACAGCACTAAATTCACTGATAGCCACTATCAAAATCCTAGTGTTTATATAACCTCAATGTACAAGCTGGGGATTAATTGGAAGGGGACAGTAATAGAGAATTTAACACACACACATACACACACACAAACACACCCATTATACAGAGAGATTTCTCTGACAAATAATACATTTACTGTAGATGCAAAAGTAAAGCAAGCTTATAATTTAATTCCAGACCTTTTCTTATGAATGTGGAGCAAACTGTCAAAATAATAACTTTGCTAAAACAGACACGAGTCCAATAGGGCACAGTAATTACATTTGTAACTCAGGCTAACTCTCCAGGCAGCTTATAGCTCTCTCTGCCCACTGCTTCATTTACATGCACCACACTGTAGCAACACTGAATTAATAATAATGACTGAGGAGTCATTATTCTTACCTACATATGGAAGAGCTGTAGTGCTCTAAAGGTAAAACTAGTTAAGAATGGGGGCAAGGCTGGCAGGTGAATATTCATCATACTGACTCAAGGAGTGGGAGAGGATTATTATTATTATTATTATTACCATTATTATTATTATGATTATTGCATTTTTTTTTAAGTTAACTTACATGCTGTGGTAAGGTTGGATTAGCCTATGCAAATGTTTTGTCTTGCATTTAACTTAAAACATCAGGGTCAGTCAGTGTGATAATACATGGCAACAGCTGGGCCTGCATCTGGGGCTCTGTGTAACCTGCATAATGGCAGATGTGGGTCAGTGCCTAATATTCAGAGTATTACGGTGGCTGAACGACAAAGCTTTATCCAGAACTGAAAGCAGGATTTCCTATTCCTTTATCATTGTTATTTATACCTTTACAGATAGATAGCGGTAAAGCTGATGAGATATAAAACAAATCCAAGATAATATAGGATAAAATGTTCACACACTGAAACCAAGAAAATGGAGAAGTTTTTAAGGACAGTGTATTTCAGCCATAATCATGATATTTTGTTAAAGCTAACAGCAACAGAAATACAGTACCACCACTGAAAGCCACACTTGTGCTACCTCAAAACATAAATGATAATGTAGCTTAGTTGTAATGGTACATAATTTTAGAAGAGACAGGGTTATTCTTAAAGCCTTCTATTGATTCAAAATATGATTCTTCTCTTTTATTCTGTCTTTTATCCTGAAGGCCTTAGAGAGCTCTCATGATCTTGGTATGATGACACTACACATTTCAAAAGCAAAGTGAAACCAGACCCTAGATTTCAAAAGCTGCAATAAGACAGGTTCCACCTTTCACTCCTTGAGATGTCTCCTATCAGTGGTTCCTAATCTGGAGCCCCAGATTCAAATTTTATGTATCTAAAGGTATGAAAATTGTAGGGATGTACTAACTGCTTCAGAGTGACAGATCTTCCCTTATCGTCACTTATCACTACAAAATGTTTTTTTATTATACATTTATTCCTTTTTTTTTTTAAGTATACAAACTTAATTATTTGGCAATGTTGCAAAGGGGATCAAGCATTTGTGTGTCTAAATAAATGAAAAAACAACAATAAATTACTCTTTTAAATGACCATGACTGCTAAATTGGCTAGAGAACAAAAATATAATATTAAAAAGGATAGATTTTAATTTGATTCAAGCCACAAGCCTCTGCTTTATTTTTCTAATATAGAATGGTATTCTGTTTATCTGAATTTTGTGAAGATTAATATGAATTGAGTTTGAGTTTAAATTCTTAAAATATGCAGGTTGTCTAAAACGTAAATGTCACCCTGGCTGCCATTTAAAGGATCCTGACCTTTTCAACAGTTACAAATTAAGCTGCCTGAGTAAATGTTTAGAATCATCATGTTAGATTTGGGCGAAATCAGATATAAAAAGAATTCAAACAAGCAAACAAATCAAAATTAATGACAACTGACTTCAAAACAGCATATCAATTAAGAAGCCTTTTTTTGGCTTCTTAATTGATAACCATATACTTTTTTTCCCAAGCAGAATATCATCAGCTCAGCATATTCACTCTTTATGCTAAATGAAAAATCACAATAACTGCATGTTTCATAATTTATAGTCAGATTACTACAAATTAAACTAAATCCCCAACAAAAGTTTGATTATGCTTTTCAGAGGCCTGGTAAGACCATAAGAGCTTCCTTTTGAATATAAAGTTAACGCGGGTTAAGGGAAGTAAAAATAGACAGCATTTATCATTTCCCATTTATCTGATCTGTGTCAGGATGAATAAATGCTTTTCTACCCACTCCCTTTGCTCCCTCTCTTTTCCCTATCTTTGAGGGCAGATTGGCATCTCTCCAGTAACCAATGAGATTGGCTGCATAAATGGAATTGCCCCATTCTCCAAGTGTCAGCTGAGAAAAAGGGAATGTGTTCACTGTTTACAAAACCATTGTACTAAAGTGCATCCCTGGTGCAACAACTACTTAAGATGCAATTTTGGTAAATATTCTCAGTGTGACACTCAATGCATACAAGCAAATCCAGCCCAGAGGCCTGACCAAAAATACAAGAGTTGGACTTACCTGTCATATTAAATGCAGGGCAGAAGACAAATGGATCCAAAAAGGAGGCCATGAGAGAGAAAGAGACAGAAAGAACAATGTTAAAATATTTACATCTGCATTGGAAACTCTGAAGGGGTCAACTGCAATATCCTTACACTCAAAGGTAAAAAAAAAAAAAAGCATTCAACAAAGTGAAGATAGCTTCTTTTGGAGACAAACAGTCACCATAAGAGTGCAACACACTGTAGTGAGATCAGACAGCCTATGGCAGAGTGAAACAGCATGTTTGCATTACTGCAGTACCACAGTTAAACTGATGATGCGTTTAATGTCTAACTTGTGAAAACCATTGTACCTGACAGCAAGAAGAGGAGGAACAGAAAGACAACCTTTTATTGGACTTTGCCGGCAATCAGCTGTGATGGCCAGCAGTGACACTGGCATCTCATTCTGCCAACCATGCAGCACACCACTACAAGTCTGTGCATGTTTCTGTGCAGTCTAAATGTTTCAAAAAACAATGTCTTGCTTGCCGCTGGGTAGGCTTGTTAGCACTGTTACCTGCCACTAGACACGTTTGATTTTTTTTTTTTATGATTTGCATGACACATGCAGCACATCCTTGAGAATCCACCTCTCTCAGGTGCCTCAATGTGTTCAGGTGTTTCCAGAAGGCATATTTATATCATTACATGATTGGGGAGTAAGTATATTTCCCTAAAACACTATGCTTAAATACAACTTTGAAGTTCTTGTTGTTTTACTTCTTTTTTTAATGCTACATTTTTTGACAGGTTTAAATCTAGTTACCAGTAAAACAATATTTTAATATTATTAAATTTTATATATATAATGCCAAATCACAGCATAACTCATCTCAGGGCACTTCACTTTATAATGTCACAACACAACAATACTACAGAAAACCAACACTTCTCTTTGAGCAACAGCAGAGAGGATACTAGGCTTAGGGAGGGCAGCCATTCGTTTCAGCTAGTTGGGGTAAGAGGAGTGTGGGGAAATGCTGAGCACTGAGAAACAACAGACAAATATCAGTAAGCAGGCTAATTGAGCCTGTAATGGCAGACAAAAGTAAAGTTCTTCAATCCTAAAATTTCATTTATAGTAAAATAAATACATACAAATAAAAAAAAGTGGTAACATTATCTGCTGTTTTACAAAAAAAAAGATAAATCTAATACAATGTGATATCAACTCCCCGTCACATTAAAAAGCATTCCCACTAAATACCTCTACCACTGCTACAACTTTGCACAGTAAAAAGAAAAACAAACAAACATGAGGCTGATATGAGTGAAGTGAGCTTTTGAATGTGACATATATCTTTAAATAAAGTGTGACATTGAAAACAGTTTCTGAATTACCAGTCATGAGATATTCTAGGAGTCTGCCCACAGTGTCAATCATCTATGAATGTGTAAACTACACCGTGATATAGCACGCCACTTTAATACATGGGCAATACGGTTCCAAGAATACAAACATGTGACAGGCCATGTTTTTATTTAAAGTGTTTTTTTTTTCTTTTCATACAGTAAATATATACATTCTGTGATGCATGCTCATCTCAATCATTTCATTTCAAACATACTATTTGAAAGACAGAGGTGAGCACTGCATATACTGTATGCATACACTGCACCCACTATTTTTTATTCTTGTTCACACCTTACATTTGGGAGTTATGTTTTTTGAGAGCTAAGAATGGGTACAAGCCTGCATATATCAGCTTGCCTTCCTTTGCTGGTAAAATGCTTAGGGAATCAAGCAAATTTCATTTATGAATTTACATCCAACTTAATACTTTTGCCACTTAGAGAATGGTTTAAGCATGAATAAAGTGAAAACTACAGTAAATGTATGTGATTATCAGCCTACCCATGCTGGATGGCATTTCAGTCACTACGGAACTTTTGTTGTTTTATACAGGAAAGCAAGCTGTTTATAAAATAGATCAAAAAACTTTTATAAAGCACACTAAATGACTGAACAACTTGTATTTACAATCAGAACGCTCTAGCTAATGTTTAGTGACAATTTATTAGTTTTCGTTACGGCATTTCAAATTCCATCTGACTTTAGTTTCAACAGCAAGTATGTTAAAGAAAATTGAAAATAATTCACATTGCAGTATTAAACAGGAAATAGGTGTGAGTCAAACAGAAAAGTGCCTTTTTTGTTTTCTTCACTGTTCATGCAATTACATTTTTTTTACATTATAAAGCCCAGATGGCCAGACGAACTGTGGGAGTGTGGTGAAAGAGAGGAAATAGGTGCAGAAAACGCACAGAAACACACAGTCAGTGCACAGTCTATTAAACAAAGAAAGCAGGTAAAATGAAATCAAGTTTAAAAGAAATGCAAATAAAATATACTGCGGTTTTGTGAATAACTCTATGTGAAACCAGTTATGATGCACATTTAGGTCTATGATTATTGTTCCCCTGTAGCTCTATGATATTTTAGGACTCTTGCAAAGTACTTAGTGAGGTAAAAACAGTGGATGAAGTCTTTGTGTTGAAAATACTGTAACAAGAACAGGTTTACAAATTAACCTAACAAGCAAAAGATCCCCAGTTAAATCCCTGGAGGAGACACAAATCCCTGTGGGGTTATGTCAGGAGGGCTGACATGAAAAAAAAAAGGCTAAATCAAACATGTGGAGCTACCTGCTGTGGTGATCCCTTGTGAATAAGGGAGCAGCCAAAAGTACCTTTATGTGGAAGTGTAACATATACATGTTGTTTGCATATATATTCCTCCACCAACCTGTTAGCTTAAGTTCAAGAGAAACACAATTACTCAACAATGACAACTTTATTAACCAGAGAACTTTGCTTTCATTGTGTTATGTCCAGAACCTCATGGCTGATGTAATGCTTGTTATTTGTGTGCAAAATATGTTATTTTCAGTAGGTGAGACTTCTTGGATTAGCTTAAGGTTATGGTTTAAAACCTATTTCCTCAGTGTAGGGCAAACAATGGGGTTTTAGGATGTCTTTACACAGATCTGCCTCATCTTTTAATGATTCTGACTAATCATAAACCATTAAGTGTCAACTTCAGCAGTATTAATTCAATCAGACTCATCATCAAAATGGTTGCTCCGAGCCCCCGCTGCACGGCTTAGTGATGGTGTACCGAGAATGAAACGACACATTAAAATGGGCTGGAGCATGCAATCCCCCAAAAAGGCATTTGCTGTGCTCCGCATGCACCAAGGACATGCTACAGTAAGGTCAGGATCACACATTGGCAGAATACTGAATAAGGCAGCCTCCTGGGCTGGGATTCCTGAATCCGGCTCATCCTCCCCTGCCCAATGGTAAAATGTATGATCGCTCTAGATACGCTGTCCCCATAGGCTCGCTGAAAACTTCAGACATGCAACAGAAAGTGTGAAGCACAAGCCACGCACAGTATACGTGCGGTACAAGTGAAATAAATTACATATTGAATAATCAAACACCAATAGCAGATGTTTACTTATAGCTATGCATAAAGCAATTTGTAAGAAATACTAAATAGCTAAATATGCTTTAGAGTGAAACATTAGATGCTCTGATCTTCCTTTATTATGAAAAAGCTGCAGACAAAGGCCCTTGAAGCGTCTTGACTTTGTTGCTAGGCAACCTCAAAGTCAGCTGCTGTCCACTACTTTGCTGTTTAGTTAAAGTCATTCCAACTGAAGTGGGGAAAGAAGTCACGATGCTACGAATCAGACGCTATTACACTCTCCTCATTTAAACCATTGGCAGTTCTGCAGAAAGGAAAAAAAAATCCCTTCCTCTGTACTAATTTGTTTAGAATGCAGAGAACAAGCTTTGGTGACACAGAAAATTATCTCAGTACACCCTGGAAAACTTGTCAACTTGGGGTGCTCAAGGGCATTTCTACAAAACAATCAGTGTGATGGGGGATAAAAGTGAGATGCCCTAGGAGCATAAGAGACATATTAAATCCTTCAGATCCAGTGAAGACAAATACAAAAGGAAAGATTCAGTGCCAAGAAGGCGTCCAGTGTGATCGTCTGCTCTGCTCATAGCAGAGACCAAAGTCTCTAATTAAAGCTTTATATTAATAAACATGTCTGATCCTTAGTTTGGTTAAAATTCAAATTTGGAATCTCACTTGTAAGGCGCACATATGAGCATAAACTAGCATCAACTACTTACTCGACTACATTTGTTGGAATCATAAATTTAAAAAGGTAAACCAACATTAGGGTGGATGGCATGCGAATGTGATTCTTCTGAGCCGGTCAAACGAGAGGAGAGAATATATTTCCCACTTCTCTCCTTTTGTGAAATTTTACATGCACCTACCCTTCAGGCAAATGTTGTATCCTTCTTCACTGAAAGCATTTGGGACTAGTGTGTGGGAGTGGGAATGAGAGTTGTTGTTTTAAAGCTGGCACTAATGAAACCCATGGGCTTGAGATGACAATGGGAGGATGTTTGATGAGAAAGTATTTGGTCCGGTCTGTACTCTGTGTGGCGTTGCCTATGTGTCCATATGTGCAAAAAAGTGAGAGAGCGAGTAAAAAAACAAAACAAAACAAAAACAAAACAACAACAAAATAGATCCATAACATCAGTTTTGTGACAAAAAATCATTTAAACTGTTTAAACCTCCCATATGGCATATCTTTCTTTTTTTTTAAAGTCCCATCCCATCTTTTAATTGTTTTGACAAAAACTGAAAAGAACCTTCAAGCAGACACCACAAGACATCTAACAACAGCTAAGTAGGACAACCTAATAAATAAAGTCTGAAAATGAAATACTATATACTCACAGCATTTTCAAGGAAAATGCCAGAAATGTTAGCAATTTATTCAAAGATGAACCACTGAAAAGTTCTTTCAGGGACTGTACTTGCGTAACTTTAAAATGGATAATATAAAATTCCACTGGAGCTAAAAATGTAATGAGTTATGCTTTAATGTTGAGTCCAAATGTGCAAATCGATATGCAAAGTTGAACCCAACCAGAAAATAACAGGATAAAAGACAACTTTGGTGCTGTTAAATTTTCAGCTTACCTGCTGAATCTACAGATGCAATAAAGGGAACAGAGCCGTATGTGCAAATCTCATTTGACATAGTTTAAGTATTCCAACTATTTAGTATATTTTAGTGTGTTTATTTATTTTAGGCCTATAGTTTAGTATACACAAAACACAAAACAAAACATGTTTTATACTCAAATGTATCTGAGGCAGAGACAGATGTATCAAATACTGGCATTATTCCCAACTGTACAGCTCATTATCTTGTGACTTCATTCCACATGATATTTTCAGTTTCTCAAAACCATTTGATTTCCTTAAATGTATATGTCAAACAGCTAAAGCTTAGCTCTCTAAAGGTTAAAGTATACAGCTTGGAAACACCAAATAACCCCCCTTTTAAGCAGCAATTTTCTTAAATCCCAGCTTTGCTGGTACAAGGACACTTTTGCAGCTTCAAGGTATTTATAAAGGCAAGAGACTGAATGTTCCACACTATACTGTGTATCTTGCATGCTGATGTCTGAAGAGAGGTGCACTCACTGGGGTACGGGTATAAAACCTCAGAATCTGCTGTAACCCCTCAATATATCTTCCTCACAAAGAGACCAACAGGGTTATTCTGCTGCGTTATTCGTTTTGTTGTATAAGTGTGTCATTTATGCATTTTAATTTATGTTGCTTAATTTGATGCCTTTTGTCAGTGCTTAATGAAATGTTTTCATGATATCCACTTAGTCAGACCCTTACTTTTATTTAACAGTCTTGTAAAACTGGCATAATATTATTTCTGTTCATATACTCAGTAAGTTGTTTATAGTATATTTCAGCTTGTTACTGTTGCCGTGTTTCATTAAAACTGCAGATCTAGCAGCATGAGGAAAGATTTGTAAAGAGATGGATTAGCAAGTAACGTAATGGTATCATATTTGGTATCACATTGCAATTTGTAAACAAATAGAAAAGCAGAAAAAAAAACTATATGGAAACATTAAAACCCCTAAATATTTTTTGAAAAGACATAACTGTTTAAACAATATATCTATTTTACTGAATCAAATATTGAACAGTTTTTCTTGTAAACTAGAAGGCAAATAAATCAAATAGATTGTGAAATAGTTTAATTGTAACCTTGACATCAGATGAAAGGAACAACAGAGACTGAAAGCGGGTTAAAGGTTTGGAGAACAGAGTGTGAACAATGCCAAAATCCAATGCAACCAGATGGTCCCTGGAACAAGCATCGCCTAGAGCAAGCTACCTCCCCCATCACAATTTACTGTACATTCAAGCATGGGCCTACATCCACATACGACATCCTTTAAATACTTTTTTAAGAATGGCAGTAAGAAACCATAGTCTGTTTTGCACAAGTGTTTATATTGATTTATCTAATTATGTTGCAAAAGGTAAAAATTCAATATTTTTTAGAGCAAGAGATACTGTGCCATTCTTATATATACTTTTACATGAAAAGGATGCACATTCAGCTGTTCTTTCAGATAAAGTCTTGTTGCTTTAATTGTGTTTTTTCTCTCTTTTTTGAGTATTTATGCATCCACTCAGTCTCCATCTCTGAAAAAGCCTGTCTTTGCAGCACCTTTTAGAGTGAAAGGTGAGGATGCTGAGAAAGGAAAAGACATATCTAACTATCCTGAACAAATGGTTTTTATTTCCTTGGACGAAGCAAAGCACAAAGTAATCAGTGAGCAACCTCTCTTGCCCCTCTTTCACAAGCCCACGCACCAACACATCCCACACTCACAGATATACTGAGAAGAGAATATAGGCTTGTTATTGGCCACAGTATAGGGTGGACTCATCAATCAATCATGAATTAATGGTTAGGGCATGCACTCCTGCAGTCACACAGCCGTGCAGATACAGACTCCTAGCTTACAGACACACATGACTCAGAATCAAATCATAAAAGCAATTTCATTAAACTGAGTTGTAATTCAATAGCTATAATCGTTTACTAAATGGTTGTTGAAAAAACTAATATGGTGTGCCACAAATCCTATTATTCTACACTATGTAGCATAAAAAGACTGTTAAGTACGATGTCTGGACATTAAACCAAAACAACAAAATCATCTTACAGTCACAAAATGAGCTTAAAGTATTTTTGGGCTTTTGGGAGCCCTTTAAAACACGATGCTTCTTTGTCCATTAAACAAGGAAACAACTAGAGAGCCATGTGACAGATAAGCTTTATGGAAAATACTGGCATGCAAGTTTTTGGTCCATAACAGCCATAAGGATCTCTGTAGGGGGTGGTGAGAAGGGATATGCTCTCCAGTCATTGTTGTTTGAGAGGCCACTGAGCCTCTTGATCCCTGGGTAATCTCCAGCTATCCGTCTGAGTTATCACCTCTCTTGATTTAGGTCACCCTGGCGGCTTTCGGTTTTTAGGTTGTCCACCATCCCCCACAGAGCACATGCACACAAAATCCCACATGCAATGAGACGAGAAGATAAACAGGCAGCCTGACTGCATGGAAAGCATACGCATTAAACTGCAATTTCTCAGAAACAGGAATGTGATAAAGTCAAAGCATCCATATTTAAATAACACACAAATTCTCTCACACAGTAGAAAAAAAGTCATTTTTTTGTCACAACATGTTTAACAGCAAGCTGTAGTGCAAATTTCCATTTCCATGAAGTACTGGCCATCACTAAGGCTCATAATAGCTTACAGTTTCTTTATGGAAATGTCAGGTATGATATGTGTTAAAGATCATATATTTAAGGAATATTTACATATATGTCTCTAAAGTGAATTATAGTACAGTAATTAATAAATTACTTTTATTATCATTTACATTTTCAGACACATTTTCTTATTAGATGTGATTTGATCTGATGAACTGTAGATTTTGAGAAAGCTATAGAAGTGGTTCAAACATATATCTTTAATCCATGCAATAGTCTGTATTGTGAACAATATACTTTTACTCCTTATTCTGCCATGACCAGACTGAAAGAAAAGAAAAAAAGAAGAAAAGGGCATAAATCTTTTTAGCATCACTTTGCAGGACAGTGCTGATTCAACATGACATCATTAAACTGTCTATTCAGTATCCAAGTAATGTTCAGACCAGACTATAGCTCACTGTTGCTCACCCCAGGCACCCAACCCCACCCTAATCTACAGGGCATTCTTTCTCCATATTATTGCCCCATAGCCAACACTACTGTGCTCTGTGACTAACAGGTCATTCCTTGGCCCTTGAGGGAGACTAATATCCTGTCCTCTTTTGCTGTAATGAAAAACAAGGGGCCAGGAAGAAAGGATGGGAAAGTCTGGCTGCCCATGAGCATGGCCTTGGTTTGGTTCCGATGCATATTTGCCATTTAATGTCAAGCACAGATGCTGTTGATAACATTAATGCCCGTGGCAAAAAAAGCTGCTCTAATTTAGCATGTAAGGATTGGTAATCATCACTAAAAATATTGTTTAATGTGTACTGAGCACAGATATATATGCACACAAAAAAAGCACTATTTTGCCACTACTATTTATACTGTATGAGCAAAAGTACTGAACCACCTACACCTACAGGACCTGCTCAGCCATGGAAATGCATGCCATGAAGCGCCTGGTGCACAGTTTTTGTGCTGATGTTAATACCAGAGGGAGTTTAAAACTGTGTAGTTATTGAGCCAGCAGAGCGTTACTGACTTTTACGTACTAAGTGCCAGACAGTTCATTTCAATATAACATGCCCAGTCTGCCAAGAGCCGCGCAATTCAGCGCAGGGTCGCAAACTAAGAGATGATATTCAACTTACTAACAATTTACTAACAGATCAGGCACAGTTTGTTAATTTTAATCAGAAAAGCATATAAATACAGGTTATACATGTGTACGTTAAATGTAGGTCTACAGTTGCAGTCTGGTTGACAGAGTTGTTATAATAGAAACAAGCTTCAGTAATTGACAGGCTCCAATGTAGGACTAAACCATGCAACAATATTTTGACATTGTGTTCTGTAGTATTTTTGCATTAAGACAACTTACTTTACTTCAAGGGATAAAAAAAAACATAAATGCCTCACAAAAGTTTATTTCTATACTCTGCGACTGGTGGTTTCAACAGTACCGCCACAGTTTTTCTATGTTGGATTTGTTTAGTTAAAAAAAAAAAAAAAAGGAGTCGTGTGTCTGTGTGTGTGATCTATAGCTCACATGTTTTCAAAGTGGATCCAGCTGACTTTGTGTAGGTCCACCACTAAAAACAGTCATGTATTAGAGCACAGCTCATGAGATCCTGGTGAAAACCATGTGCGCTGGTCCTGAAACTGGTCAGTTTAATTTGACTGTAATGAATGTTTATAAAATGTTTTTTAAATTTTATTAATGTAAATGTATTGATCAGAACAAAAACAAACAGCACCTTTAAACAATCAAACCAAAAACATCAAAGCCTGCTATTAAGAATTCCTGTGCCTGACGTCCATCCAAGGCCTGATTAAGTTCAGAATAGGGTTCGAAGTCAACATCGTCATCCCTCCATTATCTCTGTTCTTCAGTTTTTTTGGGTGTCAAATTTCTGCCACAGACGCCACAGTATGTTGAAAAGAACCTGACACCAAAAATCAAAAAGTTGAAAGAAGTTTTGTTGCCGCTGGTATTGGGTGAGTCCTTTTGGTTGGAGGTTTCAGGTGATCTCTGAGTTCATTGAGAAAATTTAGAATTAGATGGCTTGGTAATCAATATGTTTTTATTATATCTTCATCTGCCTTTCCAAATAAATTGACACAAGTGGAGAAATGTCTCACTCTTCTAGCAAGCGCTCTTAAATCTCTGTGATGCCTCCTCCGCGCAGCAATAATTGCCACCATATGAAGTGCAAAAAATAAGATGTTCTTTTTTTTGGTGCAATTAGCAGTAAATTGCATGCCGCAAATGTTAGTAAATCAGTTTGCGTGCTTGATTTACACATTCCCCTATATGCATATACAAGAGGATCAGTCAAAAAGTCAAAAAATACCAACAGTACTTTTTTTATGCCAAAACCCAGCTTGTTCTGGCGCTTGAATTCAGTGAGCTTTTAGGAATGACCCATTCTTTTACAAATGATTGTAAAGCATGGCTAGGTGCTTGATTTTATACTGTGGAAATGGGAATGAAAACGCCTGAATTCAAAGATTAAGAGGTGTGGTCCAATGCTTTTCTCTATATAGTGCATTTCTAGTCACTTCTCAGTTTCGTTTGCTGATCACTGAGGCAGTAAATTATGCAATAGAACACTCACTCTTTACCCATTTAAGTTAAAGCAATAATATGTAATTAATTTATCTTAAAATAGTTTGTACAGTGACTTTTATTGGGGTGAATGACATGTTGGTAACACTGCTCAGAGTATGCTAGATGCTCTAGCTATTCTTAGAATGTCACACTTCAAAGGCTTAGATTGATAAAGTTGTGGAGAAACTACAAATAAAACAATTTACATCAACAACATCTAAGATAAAGTCAAACTTTAAGGCATTTTTATATTCATAGAGAACAATTCACTGAAACAGGACTGGAAGGGAACAGTAACTCAACTGTTTACTCTGAGTAGGCATAAATTCTATCACTATTGTGAACTGCCCAAATGATGTGTGTATATTTCATGCCTGCCTTTGGAACAAAACCAGCAATAGTTTGGAACAGTGAGTGTAAATGCATCTATTCACAACAGAGGGGATTGCTGACCCACTGGGTCAACTGCAGTCTGTCGCTCCAGGCTTTATTCTAAAAGCAAGTTCTCATGCTCTTGACCTCTGCATAGATGTCACAGAGAAAGGGGTGAAAACACCATGTTCCCTACTGCTTTCCAATATATAATACATCACTTGCCATCATGTAGTCAGCATCTCAGTCTCTCTGCAACACTGGGCTATTGTTTGATGAAAACGGGTGACAGCGGCCACAGTTAAAAGAACGATTCATCATCCAGGTCATGGGTGCTCTTGATAGCGTTCCAGTATAATGCCCTTCTCAAATGCACAAATTCACAGAAAACTAAGCATCAAAATACTTGTCATGTTTAAACATTACCAGTGGCACAGGAAGACTTTATTTAATTGTGGCTTTATTTCTTTTTCTCCATTTCTACATGAAAGTAAAATGGCATAAAATTGCATCTTGCACAATGCCTGTATCTCATGTCAATGCAAAAATGTGCGAATGGAAAAATGATATGAATCATTTTTTACACATATCTGTATACACAGTCATGTTTTCCTAAAGCCGCCAAAGCCAATCAGAACAATTGCATCCTTATAATGACCTACAAAAGGAAAGTCTGGCCCTGGACCTTTCATTTTTAACTTGCATGTTCCTACATGAACATTATCATTATCATCATCAAAGTGGTCATAGATGTTCCTGAAGTCACACAAGAGAAGTTCATTAGAGAATTTACATTGTCCTGGAGTTTAAGGGCACTGATAACACTTTTAACACTGTCCATTGCTGACAGACTGAGATTCACTCCACTGTCAACATTAACAGGATTAAACTGGCAAAGAAAAGTTGTGGCATGTCACCAGCACATATAAAAATATGCAAACGGACATGAATCTCTCCAGCGTAGCGAGGTGGCAGTAGGGAAGCTGACCAAAAGGATTTATTCCATGTGAAATGCCATCAAACTTTTACAGGCATAATTTCAGGAAAAAGGTAACAGCTGCTGACAGTCCCACCCACACATTGGGCCTTAAGGACCTGCCGAAAAAAGGGCAAAAGTGAAGCCAGAAGACTCTTTCTTGCTGTGTTTACAGAGTCACCTGCAGTATCCAGTCTGTAGGAGGAGGTTTGAATAGGTTTAGAAATTCAAAAAGAGCAAACAAAAAATTGGAACTGAGAAACTGATTCTTCACAACCATGGCAACAGTTTGACCGTCTGCAGTGTAGTGGAATGGTATCCACTTTGGGCTCGAGATTATTCAACAAGCCTGTATATAAATGCATCTTTCATAAATGATAGAGCTGTTTAAGATGGGACACAATGCAGGCCCCATTTCCTTTTATTCCTTTTTTTCTTTTTTTTATGTCTGAGTGTCCATTCAGTAAGGCACAGTGCAGACGTGATGCTGGACATTTAAGAGCATACAACAAATAATGCACTCCAAATTCAGTGGCCCATTAAAGTATTACAGCAGGAATAAATTTAATATGCATCATGTAATTTTGTGTACAGAGGAAGTGTGTACAGTGACTTGAGTGGTAGTTCTAAAAGATGCTGCTGTCCGATGCAGGGGAGAAAAAATAAAAGCAAAAAAAGATCAAAATGTAAATGCCAGTTAAATATTGGTACTTCAGGCTTATATCAAAACATTATATACATCTTGATCTCTGCATAGGGCAATCAGATGAGAAACAAATACAGTTGTTAGGAAAGAAGTATTTTCTGCGATATCATTGTGGTTCGACAGTTTTGCTCTGTATGCAATGAAGATTTAAATATGGTTGCTTGATTTTTCTGATCATTAAAGTTGCTCCGTAATTACAGGGAGAGAGAGACATAGAATTGCATCACATAGCTGACAAAAGCATTGTAAGCAATAATATTACTGTAATGAGTGCATTCGTTGGATATTTAACTTTGGAGTGTTGGCTCAAAAACTGACTGCTAAATAGGTAATGCTGGCGCAAAGTAGTGGCTTTTGCAGGGTCTTTCTGCAAAAGTGCAGAACGACAGGAAGCAATTGGTGATCCGTACCAGACTGACAGATCTTAATGGTGTTAAATGCAGTAAGGAAATGGACTGAAAAAGCCTGCCTGTTGGATGCTGATTAACAATACTGAATACCGGAAAAATATGTAATGTAATTTCTGTAAAGTAAAACAGATTTTTATTGTATTTTTTTTTTAACACACACAAAAAAGTTATTTCCACTTATCTAAAATACATTTATTAACAAAACTCACAATTATTTTTCTTCACTTTCTTCATTTGGGAATTTGGAAATATATATTTGCATGGAAGAACATCACGATAAAAGGGGGCAATAGTGCACTGCTTACTTTGACTGATGGACACAGGCTAGAGCTGCCTTTGTAATGACAAATCATACAAATGCACAGAGCTCACTGATGCTATTTATGTGCAACAAACAATGGACTCAAGTTAAGCAGTGAGACATTGTACTGGATCAGTGATAGAGAAAAAAAAACAAAGAGAATGAATGACTGACAAGACCTTAACCAACATCACATCAACACATAAATTACAAACATGAATGTTAAAAAAGAAGCAACTGAAAGCATGCAAATAGGAAACAAGATTAATTTTTTTTTTAAAAGTGACACTAACAAATGATAATTGTTGTATCACCATCCTTCGAGGATCACTGTGTAAGCATCAAGAATCCTGAGACAGATGGAGATCCATCTAAGGAAACCCACAAACCAAAGGGGTCATCAATCAAACAATGTGTCTTTTTATGGGAATGGGCTATGATGTTAGTGTTAGCATCTCCTTGTCCGTCACTGGAAAAACAATGTGGCAAATGCACTTAGTCACAAAACACATTCACAGACACCGGGGGCCAGATGCATAAAATTGTGGAAATTTCCATTTAAAACTGTGTGTAGGCACAAAGGCAGAAAAGTGCATACAAGTGATGGCCCTTATGGATAAATCTCGGTCATGATGACATTTTACACACATGCACAAGCCTGTAAATCATCTTTAGCCACGAATGAATCCTATTGGACGTGACAATTAAGAAAACATCTAAGCAGAAGTCCAAATTGCCTGTCTGTAGATATGGAGAAAGGGAAACAAGGATGTGTGTGTGTGAGTGTGTGTGTGTGTGTGTGTGTGTGTGTGTGTGTGTGTAGATTAGAACATTAAATTGCACAAATTATTACAGGTACGTGTGTTAGTAAACAGAAAAGAAAACTCTTTTTTTAATCTCCACCATGTTAGATTTGACTCTAGAAAAACTGTGTTTATGGTCTGAAGTATGTGTGAGATTCACACATTTTTTATCACACATTCTCCCTGTATAAAAAACAGTTCATGTGTTGGAAAAGGCATTTGTGTGCCTTCTGTGTGAAAACATCATTTATACAGCTGGCCCCAGAACTGTTAAAACAACTGTAATGTTTAAAGGTGAGTTGCAGAATTATAGGAGAAAATGACCAAAATCAATCCTGTAACCTCTGCAGGACATGATAAAGTTACAAATTTACCCTCTTCTAAAAAGGCTTTACAACAGAAGTCTCTTATCCGCCATATTATGGCTTTTCCATTTTGAAAGGACTCATCCATTAGATACCCACAAGATTTTGCAATATTACAGTTGATCAAGTTTTTTGCCTCACTGCCTGAGGGGGTTGAGGGCTTGGCAGCGCTCTCCAGTTGACTAATTAGAGCCTAAACAAGTGCATAAATGAATACAGATGGGGACTGCCATTCATGGGCAGCTTTGACTCGAAACAGAATGCTGTACTTACAGTAGAGTCAGCCCTCCAAATCTTACATCTTTCTCTTATTCAGTCAGATGTGACTGAAT
>VUQS01045221.1:38251-49461 GCA_015108495.1 Heterochromis multidens
TTGTGGGATGTGTGTGTGTGTGTGTGCGTGTGTGTGTGTGTGTGTGTGTGTGTGTGTGTGTGTGTGTGTGTGTGTGTGTGTGTGTGTGTGTGTGTGTTTATAAGAAGGAAAGAAAAAAGAATAACTGAGAGAAGGGAAGGGGGGAAAGCCAGACACAGAGGGAGAGTATGAAAACTATCATCCTGTGTTGCACAGGGATGATTTGCACAGCCATATTTAGCTCAAACTGTATGCCATCTCAAGTCTGAGGCATTACACTATGGTCTGCTCAAAGAGAGATGTAAACACGCTGTAAACATATTCTCCTATACAATCTATGATTAGCTGTAGTCTTTTTCTGGGTGTTTTGTTAAGGTCAGTATTAAACAGAAAAATAAAACAAAATAAAAACCATTACATAGCAAATCAGCTGCATCTGGTTGACACTCAGATTTATTTCCTTTTTTGAAAGAAAAAATAGCTCTGTAATTATGGACAACATGATGTTGTGCTACAGCACCATTACAGGCTAAACACTGTAAATTAAATGTGTTGTTTGACATTTTGGAAAATGTGCTGAGATGAGCAGACTGATGCTAGTCTCATGTGGAAATTAACCACTCGCCTGAATCTGTCCAAAGACATCAAATCAATTTAACATCCCTCTTTAAAGATCACTAAGTAACCAACACAAAAGTTTAGCTGTAAATATCTTGATATTATGTGTCATCATATTGAACATAATGCCTCACA
Organism: Heterochromis multidens; assembly: GCA_015108495.1. NCBI lineage: Eukaryota > Metazoa > Chordata > Actinopteri > Cichliformes > Cichlidae > Heterochromis > Heterochromis multidens. The sequence continues at coordinate 38,984 of VUQS01045221.1, forward strand.
CAATAATGATCCAGTAATCCACAACAGGGGTGTTTTGGATATCCAGTTAATGCACCTCATCAAATTCCATTGCACAGACACAACTTCAGCTTCTCCCTCTGCCTGCATTAATAAAACAGCAGTGATCTCTGAGTGACCTGTGGGGCTGTTGACACCAACGTGTCTACACCTTCTTACACCCATCTCAATGAGAGACAAGATATAACACAAGCTAATGCCTAACGCCTGTGTTATAATGAGCTCGTTAAACTATATGGGGCCCCGTTTCCTACAAGAGTCACTAACCAGTCTCTGCAACATGTACAAGTCCATAAACTTTTATTGGCTGCCACCCATTGCATCCCCCAGCCATTAATTGTCAGGGTGGATGTGTTTCATTACAAAGTAAAATCTAACCTTGTTCAAAAATAAATGAACCAAGAACATAAAACATGTCTTATAACAAGAGAGCATGTTCAATTACACATACTTAGTCTCATATCTCAAACCCTTCATGTGACGACCTCTTATTTTCCTTGTTGGTTTAGTTTACTCCAGCCTTTTATAAATTAGCACAACCAATTAAGTTTTAACTGCAATGTAAATGAGGGTATATGCTTCCCTTTGTACTCTAATTATACTGTGACATATGAATATAGCAAAGACGTCATGCAGAAAAGAAAAGAAAACAAACAAAAAAAAAAAAAATCAGTAAATTGTAAAGGGTAGTTGCATTAATGGCCATAAACACGTTTAGGGAAGATACTCATTCGAGGTATGAACAGACACACATTCCTCATACCTCAAACATGAAGTTTCAGCTTGCTGTAGTCACATTTTGTCATTTAACTTGTAACTTTACAATAAGTACAGATAACAATTTTAATTTGGCCCTCACTGATTTTACATTCAAGGGATTGTCAGTACATTTCAGTTTGTAAAATAAACTGTGTGATATGTTCTATTACTCTGGGAAAGCTTTATAAAATCTAGGGAAATAACCTTTTGATGCCATTGGTAAGCCCATTTTAACATTATTTGAGCAGCATTAAACATGTTGTAGGTAAAAGTCTTGATTTAGACTGAGCAGTGATATAACTGCACTGAAGACTAACCAATCACATTATTGTCATCTTACTGAAACCTAACCACCACCTACACCACCATGTGTGCTCTGTATGAACACAATGTAAAAGATGAAGATGCAATGTGTCTACCCAAAACTATGGCCACCATCAGCCACTCCTGAATGGAAATTCAAAGCCAAATGTGGACTAAACATTTCTAAATATTTTTCACTCATTAAACAACCAATTAAGATGATTGTACAGGCTTATAGGAAATATGCACTGTGAGTGCTGTCTACTTTCACTACATTCATATTAGGTTTGTTACTGGAGTTTGTGCCGCATTGGAATATTTATTCAAAGTACCATATCTTTGTCCTTCTTTTGCAGCCTGTCATTTGCATCCACTGGCTTGAATACAGAATCACACTTGTTTACATTTGAGCCCTGAAGCAAATGGATGATTTGCGTGTGTGGAGTGAATACATCATTCACTTCTGTCTCTGATAGTGATTTATGGCTTACAGCCTTTTGTGGCTGACAAAAGATAGGCAGTTCACTGGCCTGCTCCCAACATGCCCCCAGTACACATCTCTAACACAAGTGATACTGGAGCCTCTAAACTTCTAACTTAACATATAAACAAATGCTAAGTCTGCCAGGCCCCATGTTAAGCTTTTAAACCCACATCAAATGTGCATCAACGTACCAGCAAAAAATAAAGACAAACTGTCATAAACAGAAGTCTGACACAAGGTTATATAGGCATTGATATCCAACTACTTCAGCTACTTCAGCTCATACCATATGTGCTTATGAGGGAAGAAATTGTTTGTCATCAGTTCACCAAAAGGCTAACAGACACCCACTCACACCCCTATAGAGATAAGCATCATAAAGTCTGGGAAACTACACACCTCAGTAGACTGAGGTATAAATGCAGTGAACACATACACAGTATAAAGATACCAATAAGTTACCATTTCACACTCATCAAGGTACAAGGGGTTTGTCTCTGTGATCCTGGAAGCTGCGCTGTCTGGGGCCACAGCCCCTCATATGGTCTCCCAAGGCACAATGGTCCCAACAGAAGACTGTACCTGATTCTTGTGGTGAAAAGAGACCCGAACCGAAAGGCAAAGCTTTTGATTTACCAGTCCATCTATGTTCCAACTTTCACCTATAGTCATGCAAATTGGGTAATGACCAAAGAGTAAGATTGCAAACGCAAGTGACCAACATGAGTTTCTTCCATAGGGTGGACAGGCTTAGCCTAAGAGACAGGAGCTCAGACATATGTCCATATGGCTAAAGCACTGTCTACACAGAAGGGAGTTTCAGTTACATTTCTCAAATCTGGATTTTTATCCCTATCTAGATACATACAGACATATGGAGGGAGATCAGAGTAGAGCTGCTGCTTCTTTGTTTCGAAAGGAGCCAGCTGAGCCAGAGGTGGTCCGGGCATCTGGTTATGATGCTTTCTGGGTGCCACCCTGTGGAGCTGTTCTGGGAAACCCCAAATTGAAGGAGACCCTGGGGTAGACACAGAACCTGCTGGATAGATTCTATTTCCCAATCTGGCCTGGGAATCCCTCGGGATACCTGAGGAGGAACTGGAAAGTGTTGCTAGGGTGAATGAGGTCTGAAAAACCCTACCACTGCAACCCAACTTTGGACAAGTGGAAGATAATGGATGGAAGGTTTGATTATTTTTGACTTGTTTCTGTTCTGTGTGCACAGTAGCACTCCTATGAATATGATGCCAATGTCAGTTAAATCAGATATATACATGATACGGTACTAAGTCATGATACCCACACAGACAGAAAAGCAGTGTTCCACTGCCTTCTCTGGCCCTCTCTGGTTGAGTATTTAAGTCTGTGTCTGTATAAAATTTTCCAGCTTTAATACAATACTTATACCTGAGCTTCAGGCATCTGCAGTTATGATCTGATACCAGTATTACATAAGATCAAAATAATGTTTTCAGTTCAGATGATCTTGTGCTGTCAGATAGATTATGCTATAACACAATCTGTAAGAAAGAAAGAAAAAAAACGTAATTAACTGTTATATCTACCTTTGACCCAGCGACCCTGAATTGGATAAGCGGAAGAGAATGGATGGATGGATGGATGGATCTACCTTTGATGATGCTAACATGCTGAGAATGGGCACATCACTATCATTATCATCACTATCACATATATACACCAAGTGCAGTAAAAGGCAGTACTAAACTTTCCCCCTGGACTTACCAAGCCACCTACAAACACCAGTGACACTCAGAAGAATTCAGGCTGCCATTATGAGCAATTATGGAATTCAGTAGTCACACTGTCAGAATGATTTGGCCAAAGAGGAATGATTCAGTTAATACATCGTGGGTCATTAGGCTTTTTCTCGTTTGGCCAGTAGAAAAGGCAATCCTGAAGGTACCAAATGACCAGTAAAGTGGAGTGTAATGCAATTTGATTTTAGAGTTATTAGATGATGAGAGAGAGAGAAGGAGAGAAAGAGGGAGAGAGGGAAGGAAGACACAAAATAGAATGAGACAAATTGTTTTCCTAATTAAGTTTTTCGCCTTCCTTGATCCTGTCCGGTTTGTGATTTTATCCTCTGTGAGTATTTGTCCAGGGAGCAGGGAGGGAGACAAGTGGAATGGAAAGTGTCTCATCATATCAACTGCTGTATTTCTTTGCCCAAAGTCACCACTGAATCACAGATAAATAATGATACCAAAGGGAAGATGAAAAGGACTGACAACTTAGCTCAAATGCACTGATAAAAACTAAAACACCACAAGTCATGCCCCAGATAAGGTACAGTAGGTAGGATTCCTGGAGTTGCCTATGCCTGCATACATGTGCAGAAACGTAGACTCTCTCAGGATAGATGTTCCTATAGCAAAAGATTAACATCATAAACTGTGTCTTTACATACCGTGTTTAAATATAAACCAGTGACTCTTTTCTTTACAACAAATTATTTGTGTATTTTTGTTGCAGAGACAGAAATGAGCTTTAGAGCACTCTGTAATTGTAGTTACACGTGGAAAATGAAGAAAGAAGAAAGACCTAAAGCTTCTACTGAACTGATTAAAACATCTGTTATACCAGAAGCATGTGATTCTGATCATGTAAAAATCAAAATTTGAAAAATGTAGCTGAAACTACCTTCTGTGTAGACAGTGCTTTAGCCACACATGTCACATTTTTCAGCGATTTATATATGTGTGTGCCAGCTTAAGAACGAGGATGTCATCCTTCTTTACAGGTAGCTACCATTCATGAAAAGCAGCTGCACAAAATGCATTGAGAATGGATAAGGTTGACACGGCTGTGAAAGTTCAAGTACAGAAATAACTCTTTAATTGACATTTCTTTGAGGTAAAGCACTGTGATGTCAGCTCAGAAACCCATTTATCTCTCTGAAAACCTGGAAAAGTTTCTTGTGACGATTTTGACAGCGGTGCAATGCAATATACATAAAAAGGAAAAAAAAAAATCCCACTGAAGTCAGAGTACCATAACAGAGTTTTTACAAGCCAGACTTATATCTTCCTGAATACCTCCATTTTAAGCAGAAGAGACTTGAAGGCTCCATTTAGTTCTGACTTTTTATTCAAGTCTAAATTCTCTGAGACCTGACATGACCCTCTGGGGGATTGGACTGTATCACATACATTCATGCAGGTTTGCATACTGTAAGTGCAATTTGCATAAATGTGCGTGGCATCTACTAGCCTGAAATTGAGCTGGCAGGCTGTTTTCCACTCATGCTGGTTCACTCTGCCATACTTAACTCCAAGTCTAATGGTTTTGCAGTGATAGTTACAATAACACTGTTGGGTGTCTTTAAATAGAACCTTTGGAGCAATATTTTCAGCATGTATTCACTGGGCAGTGAACAGCAATTGGGAAACTGGCAGGCATCAATAAAAATAATCCAATCTCTGTGTAATACAGTTATTAAAGCAGCCAAATGTGATTAAATCTGGAAGAAACATGAAGCACTAATTAATGTGTTTTTTTTTCTTTTTTTCTTCAATAATTACTTTTGCTAAACTGCACTAAAAGTGGAAGGTAAATATATTTTTAGTTAGTTAGTTAGTTAGTTTTTTTTATTACCCTATAGTGTTGTAAGCTTCTCCTCAATCCTGTGGTCTCAGGTGCTAGGTAGATGAGGGAAAATATGCCTATTTTTATTTATTTATTTTTGTTGCAATCAGGTTTCTTCATGTACCTCCATGTTAAGGATAATTAAGGCCTAGCTGGGCTGAGGCTTCAGTTCACATGGGACAGTTAAGCAAATGCTTGAATTTTCAGGCCCACTGAAACCTCTAATTTAGCTCCTCAGTCTAATGGTACTCTACATTGCCATCTCCAGAGCCTTCTGAGGTGTCCTCCCGGAGCAACTATGATTAAAAGTAAAGTAATCTGTCGTCAGAGGCAGGCAAAAACTATCACAAAAGCCCACTTAATTACAAAGGGACAGCAGACGGATAGCCAATTTCAAGCTGTGGGCTTCCTTCTTACTGGCTTACACACCATCAGAAATTTTATTGATGTCTGTGGTTAGAAAGGCAGCAATGACCAGTGATGACAACACCCTCCTCCACCTGACACACACACACATATTTCTGCCTCTTGCCCCCAGAGCATGCCAACCAAGCAGCTGGCAGGGAGCTGATGGATGGCAGATGACCAGCAGCTTAGGCAATGCTTCTCTTCTTTCTTCAGTCCCTGATGTCTGTCTTGCTTGTTTCCCTATTTTTATTTAGTCACTGCTCAACACTGTATTGTAAATGTTTCTGTGTCTTATCTAATATTTGTTATCCATCCATTTATATAAGTCCAACAGCATTTAAAGATAAGAGAGATTTAGTGTCTTTTTTTAATCCCCACAAATGCAGTCCCCATACAACTAGCCTTTCCATTCTCCAGTTAAACAGTCTCCCCCCCTTGTCTTCCCAGAAGGCAAGCGTCCTCCATTTCCTCACTCCTTCCTGTTTGTCTATGGGGCTCCATTTCTGCTGATATCTGTGGTCTCAACCGATGGTGCAGCCTCCTCACAGCTAGATACAGCTCAGCCATCATACACATCAAATCAGAGTAAAGAGCAATCGATAGCGTGTGTGGTCTAGGGTTTATCAAAGCAACAAACATCCGTATGTGCACAAGCTACTGCACAACACTGCAGTGTACGTACACAGAGCCAGCTCCCTTTGCCTGGTCGTGGAAATGAGAGAAGGAGAGAGATTGTTTGAAATGCAGAGAGATGCTTATTTTTAATTATGCATTTAGTTGGAGTAAGGAATGCATAATGCGGGCTGGCCTTATGAAGGGAAAGTATAATGACAAGTCAAAACGCATTTACTATTCTCCAACAGAAGAACAGATTTGGATACAGGGGCTAATTCACATTGAGATCGCATCCTCCTCATGTCTTTGAAATAGCGATGCTTTGATCTTAGGGGGCATTTTACATTAAGGTCATAAACTCTCATTTATTTCCAAACAACAAGACTTTGATGCTATGCATCAGTACAGATCAGTGATTATGCTGATCTTTTATGGCTTTTGTAACTCTGGACACTCATGTCACCATTATTCTACTGCAACCATGTAGCTGAATAACCCTGATAACATAGACCACTTTGTGAATGTTACCTAATATCATCAAAGGAAAAACAACCACATTGTATATTAAAACTAAATCACGGTAATATGAGGTTATTAAAGCACCACATCTCTCCAAACTGTTCTGTGAGTTAGGCAAAAAATGTCTGAGAAACAGCTGTGATGCATAGCCTACAGAAATGAGCCAACATGTCAAAATCACATGTTTGGCAAGTGCTACAACTGGAACCTTGTATTCTGCCAGTAATGATACTTTGTACTGTACTGTGCAAAAGTCTTGAGTCACCCTTCACTTGTTTATATTTTGCTAGGAAAATGGGAAAAAGGTGCAGCTAGTTATTGAAAACATTTGAAAACATACATGGAAATGCAGTATTTAAGGCAAAAACGGAGTTTCTACAATTCTAACAAGCTAGAAAGTCAATCTTTGGTATGACCACCTTTATTCTTTAATACAGCTTTCTTGTCATTTCTTTAAGTAGTCTTCAGGAATAGTTCTCCAGGCTTCTTGAAGGACATTCAAAGCTCTTCTTTGGATGTTGGCTGCCTTTTGTTCTGTTCTCTGTCAAGATGATCTCACACTTCTTCAATAATGTTGAGGTCTGGGCTCTGGGGAGGCCAATCCATGACTGATAATGTTCCACTGTGTGTTTTTCTATCCAGGTATGTTTTTACTGTATTAGCAGTATGTTTGGGATCCTTGTGAAAATGAAGCTGTTGCCAGTCAGACGCTTTCCAGATTATACTCTATGGTGGCTCAAAATCTGATGGTACTTTTCTGTGCTCATAATTCTGTCAATTTTGACAAGATGCACTGGCTGAAATGCAGACAGTGGTGAAATGCAGCCATGTGTTTTAAAGATGGCTGTAGACATTCACTATTGTACCTCTCTCCTGACCTCCTCTGTATATACTGACAACAATTTGAACAAAAAATCTCAAATTTGGATTCATCACTCCATAAGACCTGTTGCAGCTGATTTTCAGTCCAGTTCTTGTGTAATGTGACATACTTCAGCCTTTTCTCCCCGTTTCCCTTCCTTAAGAATGGCTTCTTGACAGCCACCCTTCCACTGAGACCATTTCTGATAAGGCTTTGGCAAACAGTAGATGGATCAGCTAAAGGGCCAGATGGATCTCTCAGGTTTTTGCTGATTTTTTTTCCTATTTCTTAGACTTTCAGATGCTGTACATCTGCTGTAGATAGTTGTTTTAGGCCTGCCATGTCTTCTTTTGTCCTCCACTTGTCCAGCTTCCTCAAATTTGTTCTTTGCTAAGTTGTCCGTTATTTGTGGACACAACACTGGTTCATCCCTTGAGTTAGGTGCCTTTTTATGCTTGAATGATTCATAGGTCAGTGTTAAGTGGCTTAAAAAACAGAAACAAAAACAAAAACATTCCTCCCTAAATGGTCAGGTACAGTGATCAGACTGAAAATGAGTTAAAAAAAACTAAACAGCCAATGTCCAAAGCAATGAAAGACCTTCAGAAAGAATGGAGAACTATTGTTCAAGATCACTTAAAAAAATTACAAGAAAGTCTGACTCCTTAGAAGCAAAATGCAAAGAAATGAGGGGTGACTCAAGGTTTTTGCACAGGACTGTACAAAGCAGCTCTAGCACCACATCTTTTGGGTCTTTACTGTAAAGTTTCTAGAGGATTTTTAAATGTGCTTCCACCACATGAATTTCCCTCTGGGATCAATAAAGTTATTCGTATTATTCGTACCACATTTCACACTACAGAAGAAATATTTACCAAATGAATATTACTTTGTATCATCTTCTGTCACACACGACCAAAGATGCAGCAAGGATTCTTTGTGTAACACAATCAAGCCAACGACAGCAGCCATGGAAGTGTTGGTGGGTTTGCAGCAGGACACAAGCCCCTGAGTCCCTGTCAAGTATTATTACTTGCTGCAGTGTTCTGTCTACTGGCAGTCAAACAAATAACCATATGAGAACTGTTAAATCGGATCTCCTGCATGCTCTTTTTATGCTCCTGCAGATTTTTCAGAAAAAAGTTAACAACTGTGTTGAATGCATAGGGGGCAAATGCGTCTGTGAGAAAGAAGAAAAGCACTTGTGTTTGCGTGTACACGTGCACACATCTGCCCATACAATGTTTGTTAATAGAAATGCCCAGGGCTCACTTGTAGAGGCAAATAGAGTACCAAGATGCAGAGAGATGGAGAGAGAGAGTATTAAAATGAAGCATGCAGATGCAGATTTTTCAGGCGGTGCATGACCCACATGGTTTGGACTGCTTTCTCAACAGCAAAAAGCAATCATTATTTTAGCACTAGGGTGGATTAGCAAGGCTTACCAGGAATTTTATCACTCTCCCATAATATGCTGCATGGTATTAGCATAATGCGAAAAATGATTAGACACCCTTTATCTCTGAATCGCATAGGGTAACTATGCAATTATTAATATGAGCTGTCCCAAGTATTCCCAGCTATATGTGGAGTGTACCATGGCATTTGATTAAAAAGAATGTATACTGCAACAGCAGGAGTGAATGAAGTTGAAAAGAACTACTTTTATAAGCCTCAAAGTACAGGAGATGGCTACAACCTTCAAAATTCACCTAAAGAGCCGACTACACTCACTTACACTGATACTACTTATGATCAGATTTTGATGTTATGGTAAATTGCAGCTGATGGTGAAATATGCACGAAAGAAAGAACAAAAAAACAAACAGACTTTAGATTTTAAATGACACCGATGTCCCAATCTTGACGATCCCATAACTAAAGCAGCAGGGAGACATACTTAAATGTTTTTGTTGTTTTTTTCTTTTTGGGGGGTCTGCTAGCACTTCATATCATAGTTAATACGTCACTGTCTATTGACAGTTTTTATTTTCCCCTTGTAGACCACACTTCTCTATATTGAGTTCAGCTTTTTCAAAATTCTTCACACAGTTCTCTTCACTGACACGCAGGCTGGCATGTAACATTTGCTACACCCACAGTTTGCTACCAAAAGAACTAAATACCTCATTTAAGGATGATGCAGACATCTAAATATTGCTGAGTTGGGAGTGATGAGTCTGAATGTCAGTCAAGGTTTATATTAAATTAAATATGTGCGCTACACACTACTAAATAAATAAGTGTTCCTGAAACTGGTCCAGAACAAGTGTTCAAATACAGCAGTGAAGAAGGACATTATCCATTTACACGTGAAATGTGTAAATTACAGGTGAAACTCGAAAAATTAGAATATCGTGCAAAAGTTCATTTATTTCAGTAATTCAACTTAAAAGGTGAAACTAATATATGATATAGACTCATTACATGCAAAGCGAGATATTTCAAGCTTTTATTTGTTATAATTTTGATGATTATGGCTTACAGCTTATGAAAACCCCAAATTCAAAAGCTCAGAAAATTAGAATATTACATGAAATCAATAAAACAAGGATTTAAATAGACAAATGTTGGACCTCTGAAAAGTATAATCATGCATATGTACTCTGTACTTGGTTTGGGCCCCTTTTGCATGAATTACTGCCTCAATGCGGTGTGGCATGGATGCTATCAGCCTGTGGCACTGCTGAGGTGTTATGGAAGACCAGGATGCTTCAATAGCGGCCTTCAGCTCTTCTGCATTGTTCGGTCTCATGTCTCTCATCTTTCTCTTGGCAATGCCCCATAGTTTCTCTATGGGGTTCAGGTCAGGCAAGTTTGCTGGCCAATCAAGCACAGTAATCCCATGGTCATTGAACCAGGATTTGGTACTTTTGGCAGTGTGGGCAAGTCCTGCTGGAAAAT